>CM037916.1:16307924-16310424 GCA_021346845.1 Apeltes quadracus
ACATCTCACCGTAGGACTTCAGCAGCAAAGCACCAGGAGGCACACGCTCATTCCTCCCATTTTATGAAGCTATGCAACATTTATCTGGTCCGAGAATCCCAGAGCGTTTAATTAGTTTCGAGGCCCGTGCACATAAAAGAAACAGGCACATGCACGTGTCTTATTGAGCGCACAGAAAAGTGTGAGCGAGTGGAAGGAGAGCATGAGACCCTCAGCCTTTCGCGGAGTCCAGATTTTGGCCTTTTCGGAATGAATCTAAATTGAGCATCGAGCTTCGACACAAAGTGGATCCTCTGCTGTCTCCACATGGCCTGATGCCACGATGGCAAGAAGGTTCAGGTGGAGAGAGGCAGAAACGAAGACCTCATCCGCGGCGAACCGGCCTGTGGAGCCCGATGAATCATGGATGGAGCCACAAAGGCAGCGAGAGAAGGAGGTGGATGAAGAAGACGCCCGCGGGAGGGAGGGGGCCCCTCGCCGGTCCGAGCAGCAAGCCCTCTGCCTAAAGAGCTTTGTTACATATTAACTGATGTCTCCAGATGGCGTTGTTGGGAAAAAAACAGCAGAGCAGAGCATGGAGCGGGGGGGGGGGGGGGCAGCTTGAAAGGCCTCGGAGAAGTGGGAGAAGGGGAGGCGAGAAACACCAGCGAATAAAAATGCCCTCAATGACGGCTCTGAAACACGTCCCCCCCCGTACACGCACCTCCTATTATTTCTCTCCCATGTTACTTTCTTCTGGGAAACGCCGCGAGGCAATTGGGTCTCCTGGGCGGCTCGCCGCCCTGTTCCCCCCCCGACCCCCCCGAAGCGGAGCCCTTGTTCCTCGTACGCTCGCTGAAAGAGCCGAGGCTTTTAGAGGGATCAACCCGCACGCAGCCTCCTCCTCCTCCTCCTCCTCCTCCTCCTCCCAGGCATCCGAGGCGTCAGGCCTTCTCCCACGCCACGCTGCCCCCCCCATCCCTTCTGACCAGGCCTTCTACCCTCTCTTCCCACAGCTCCCATTCAGAAATGCGGCGTGCTGCAGCCACGTGGCTCTTCATCGTGGCTCTTCATCGTCTCACGAGGACGGAGGAACAAGCTGCCGGACGAGACAAAGAGAATGAGAGAATCCAGTTCTTCAGTGTGCCAGATGGAGAGCGAGGCTTGACAGAGAGAAACAAACAGCCACGAAGGACTCGTCTCCACCGTCCGATGTGCAGCTGCGATCTTCCAAACGCGGTTTCACGCCTCTCGGCGCTCAGAGCCGGAGTTTCACTATTTCATCTGTTAAAACCAGCCGTGATCTGCAGCAGCACGGACAGTGAGCGCTCGGCTGGAATAAAACCGCCTGCACTGTGAGGAGATACTGTTTATTTATTAAGTTCATTTTGACTGATTTGTAAGGATTAAAATCCACCTCCTATAGGAACAGATCCCAACGAGACACCGACGCTAAGATGAGGATGACTCAATGCCGAGTGACGAGGTTCATTAGTCGAAGCAACGAATCGGCCAGATGAGACCGAAACGCAAAAGGACGTCTGACGAGGCGACAGGAGGAGTTTAACCAGGCTGGTTACAGGGACTAACCAGGACGGGAGACCATCAGGGACAAAGGGGGGCCAGCACACACAGGCAGGAAGTCAATTACTGAACAATCAGATCAGTTTGTCAAAGGGAACGTGTGAGGAAGAGGAGGAAGAGGAGGAGGAAGAGGGGCTGATCCTGCAACACACACGCGCACACACGCACGCACACACACACGCACACGCGCACACACACACGCACACGCGCGCACGCACACAGGTGGCGCGCCTCCGCGCGGGCAGATCTTTTATTTAGCCGCTCGTCCTCGTGCATTATGCAGCCGCGGGTCCGCGTAACAAGCTGCGGGCCGAACCTACACCTCGTGTGGCTTAAAATATAGATAAAAGGCAGCTACAAACATCGGCTGCTGCTTCTTCTTCTGCTTTTTTCCATCTTGTGTTCCACAGGAGACAGAAGAAGCGAGGAGCGAGTTCGCGGCAATTAAGGCGAAGGAGGGCCGGTCGGGATCCGTCTATATGCTGAAACAACACCAACAACAACAACAACAACAACAACAACTACAACAAGCAAAACGTCTCTGCGCTCCTTTCTGCTCTTTGTTTCCGGGAGATGAAGTCTGAAGGCTGAAGCTCCATCTGAAGGGAACGAAGGATGAAGGAATTAAAGCGAGCACACTGAATGACTGATGACCACGTGTTGTAACATTCAGCGGGTTTAATGTCAAACAGAAGGACCCATCATCACGTGTTCATTCCTATTCAAAACACAATAAACTCAACAAGCAACAATCTTTCTCACATGCGACTCATGTCTGTTTCCTGTAACAAGCAGTAACTTGCATACTTTATAGTTTTATTTTGGAAAGACCGTTTGGATTCAAAGAGCATTTACACATGGAAAAAGGAAAAAGCATGTAAAATGTACATTTACTTAACGGAGCAACACGTAGCGAGAGGGTTTAGTGTGTCTGACC
>CM037916.1:16315424-16320424 GCA_021346845.1 Apeltes quadracus
CAGCCCCCCTCCTTCTCCTCCTCTGCTCCTCCTTTGCATAGGATGCACGTCGCCCCCGGCGAGGTGAGTCCAGCGGAGCTCGGGTTCAGGACCCCCAGCCGAGGCCCGCATGCAGAATGGGGACGGGACGGGCGCTTCCACGGACGCCTAATTGAGGGCCCTTTTAAAATTCCCACAGAGGACCAATCATGGTTTTCATCTGGGGCCGAGCGGGGCGGAGAGGGGCCACCGGGGGGCCACCGGGGGGCCACCGGGGGCCACCGGGGGCCACCGGGGCCGAGCAGACGGAGCGCGCCGACAAGGAGGCGCTTGGGCGTCAATCTGCACGCGGGGAGGTTTTCATCTTTTTTCCTGGGTTTAAAGTAGAAACATCATTTTAACAAACAGCAGTACGCTGTTTGTTCTTTTAGGTTTCACTCAATAGTTTCACTGTTAGAGAGATAATGAAAAGAATTGCATTAAGAAAAATGAAAACAGTAGCATTTCAGTACGAAACACACCCCTAAAAAGACCTGGTAAAGTTATAGACGTTAACTCCAAACCCTTCTTTTTACTGTCATCCTCATCCCACATTTAACGCCGTGCGAAGGATTTCAATAAAATGAATTTGTAGAGCCCCAAAACACAAATTGGCCTCAAACAGCTTTTCAATCTGATCACTACACGTCATTCTCGCTCTCTTTTCAGCATCGTTTGGAAAAGGAGAAAGTCTCCCTAAAGATTCGTTACCAGGGAGAAAAATGAGAACATCCCATGTGTACAGAACTAACAACACAAGAAGTAATGATTCAGTAGTAACAGCAGAATGTTAATGAGTAATAACAGCAGATATAGAATACAATAAATACAATGGTGATATAAATGTGACAATAATGAAGGCTGTAACCATCAAGACCTGCGAGGCCGAAAGCAAAAACACTTTTAAAGGTTTTAACAACGCAAAAGAGATTCTACTTCTCCTGTAAAGCACACATGGATGATGACAGCATCAGCAGCAGAAGGAATGTGTTTTGAGTGAGATGCTCCCCGGAACGACCGCACACATCAAACTTTACTTGCAGTGCAAACATTTGTCCCCCGTTCCTCCACCTGAACGTGGCGCTTTCCTGCTTCAATCTGCATCTCAAATGCTCGCAGACGCATGCATGTTGCATCACCCCTACACGTGTTTTCAGGGAATATCTCTTTTATGCATTAATACAATTCCTCTGGAGTTTCCGGTGAGTGACGAAGCCGCAGAATAAAGAAATCAGCTCGGGGGGGAAACAATGAGCCGGAGACACTTATTGTCAACTATGAAGGAATCTCCGCGAGGCGGAAAGGGCTCAGCAGCGGCCCGAGGCAGGAAGAGACGATTCGGACGTTCATCTCCCCCAGAGGAGCACTGCTAATGACTGAGGTGCTCCCTGCCTTTTCCTCAGACTCAGGACCAGTTTGCCTCACGAGCTCGTTTACAGCCAGAGCTCCTCTGCTGCTGATCAGAGCAAACAAAGGCAGGAACAGTTTAAGAGCTGACGCGTAAAAAACCCTGACTGATTTCTCTATTTAAAAAATCTTTCACGTTGGATTTTACAGACTTACATCTCTTATTCTCTCCAATAAGCTCAGAAATGTGCAGTGTTACGTCATCAAAATGGGTTGTAAAACAATCAGTAAAAACCCAAACAAGTGTAGGAACACGCCACCAGAGGGATAGATAAGCTAACAGCGTATTCACACACAGCGAGTACGACGCACTTCACATGAATGCGTCACACGTCAGTCAGTTGGTTCTTGCTGCGTATGAATTTGTATACTACAAATCATCTTCTCTCAAGTCCACGAACCCGGCCTGAACGTGAGGAGCACCTGGAGGTGCTGATGAGAGGTGCCAGGTGGGTGCTGCGCTCTGATTGGCCGGACTGCGCTCCACTGCGGCCTCTCTGCGTTGCGCGGTGGCGGGTCTGGTGAGTTAGTGTGTGCGTTCGTTGCGAGACGGGATGGGTGGGGAGTACAGAGGGAGTTGGGGGATGAGGGGGGGGGGGAGGTGTTTCCCCAGCGGGACGCATTAACAAGCCCATCCAGTTAAATGTAGCCCCTGCATTACCTAATGTACCGGCCCTTCTCCAGCAGCATCCATTATTGATCAGATGGAGCTTCGCCTCTGAAGCTGGAAGCCTGGTGGAGAGATGGAGGATGGAGATGGAGAGAGGGGAGGGACGGGACGGGATGGGGTTTGAGGGGGAGGAGGTGGGGGTCCGAAGGGAGATAAGTTGAAGAGACGATTCTTAGGACTTTGCTCTTGTCTCCCCTTGTCTCCGCCTGTCTTTGTTTGCCTTTTCTCTCATGGATAATCGGCAAAAAGAATCGATCATGTCGCTTCGACCCTCCGTTTCTCCTTTGTTGATTCTCCGGTTTGTTGAGCAAACAGGCCACGAGCTTTGTAGGATTTGTAGAGTTTGGTTCTTCTCTGCTCAACAGGCCATAGTTTACTAACCGAACATGGACCTTAAATAAGCCTGAATCTCACCTCCTGCCGAAGGGTTTCAATTATCTACGTTTAAATCGCTGTTTGACATCTCGGTTCCCGCAGCTTTCATTTCATCCTGCAAACATCAATCATAAATTAAAAAAATCACATAAGAAGTTAATGGATGATCAAAGAACTTTTTTGTTGTTGTTTTCTTTAGCCAAATAAAGTTTAAAACTACAATATTTTGACCAACGCTGCCCACAGCTTATGATAACCTGTCAATGATTGGTTGTGATTGGTTATGTTGTGTCACTGAATCTCCTCGGTTTAACATGTCTGAGTCGATTCTTGCCGTTTTGTGTGTTTCTTCATTATGAAGTGTGTATGTGTGTATGAACAAACGTCTACTTGGGGTTGTGAGGGTGGGGGAGGGTGAGGTGGGAGGGGGGGAGGAGGGGGGGTTGAATTATTGATGGAGTTACAGTGTAGAATTGTATGACAGTTGGCTTTAATTTCCCATTTAGCTGCAATAGGAAGAGACAACAGTATGCTAACTAATCAATACAACACAGTGTAGCAATACACACTGCTGCTGCCAGGGGAACACACACACACACACACACACACGTCACAATGAGTCTGGCTTCCTCTCACAACGTAAGAATCAAACACGGGGAAACACTCTCTCAGAACATCCTCACACAAAGTGTTTTCATGACTTTAGAAGTCTGAACCAAATGTTTCTTCTGACTGATCGACTCGCTTCGATAGAACTTATGTACCGAGGAATCCTGCTTAAACAAGGAAACCATGAACACTTCTTCTGCTAATTTTCCTCACAGATCTATTTGAGGACCAGTGTAACTTTTATATTCACGTTTGTCCTCGCGCGTCCAGTATGCTGATGATACTGTCATATTTACAGCGAATGCGAGATCAGAAGAGCACGGTGAGCAAGCTATCCGATTGGCTGTATTTACCATTAATCTACTCTTCTCACGGCAAGAATGAATTATCCAGTTAATCTCAACATTTTAATTAATGTCGATGTCGTCACATCTCTGTCAAATGTAATTTGAAACTATAACTGACACCAACCCGTTTATCAAAAGAGTCTAATTTAATACAAGTTTGAATAACCGAAAACCATCAATTACATGTGAGGTGTATGTGAGTGTATTCTATTAATATATTACATAATATAAGAAAAAACCCTATTCTGGCAATGTGAAATCCCCAAAAGAAGAAGAGGCTGCACTGCTAAGAGGCCGAATGAGAGCAAACCAGACAATGAAACATCAGTTATTCAAAGCATGACCTGATTTTTGTTTAGTTGGAAATTTCAACTGCGAAGAGTGATTAATTATTAACTTCATCGCGTAAGTTGAAAGCTGGAGGTGAAGTTTAGTGCAGTATATTGAGCTTTTGACCTTCAAGAGAAACAAACATTTATATAGAAATATAAGGAAGGACAAGGGTAAAATCACATTTTATTGTCTGTAGTACAAAATTAAAGTGCAATTCCAGAAAAATAAATAAAGGACTTCTTGCTTATGTTTCAATGGTGCTGAGCGACTTTTACTGAAGTAAACTGGTCAAAACTCAGCCAGAGGTTTCTTCTAGGAACGGTCGCTCCGCTGCTCTGGATGGAAATGTTGTGACCCCCCCCCATTCCTCCCCCCTCCTCCCCTCTGCATTGATCTCCACCTGCAGCCGGATGATGATCGGAGCCGCTGCGCCTCAAAGAACAATGAATTGTGCATGTGATCGATGTTCATCCAGAAATCAATCGACACGCTGCTCCTCGCTCCGTCTGTTTCAGGGGCTCAAACGGAGCATCACGACTCGACGCGTGAATCCAAAATGTCCCCCGACGTGTTTCCGGCTTCAGTGGGGCTGCTGCACAAAAACACCCCAAAACACAGCAGCCGCTCACAGACGCAGTCCCGTCGATCGTCTGCAGGACCACACAGCCGCCGCGGAATGCAGCCCCCTTCAATCCTTTGTTTTCCATCTTGTTTTTGTTCAGTTCTGCTTGTGGCTCACGTCGTCTCAGCGGACGAGCCGTCTCCGTGACGACGAACAGTCAAATAATGTCGGCCGCTTTGTGAATGTTTTCTGAAGAGAGTGAAAAGGCTCAACGGATGAAACAGTCGCTTTATGCAACGTAGCATCCAGACCCACATTGAGCAACACCGACGCACGAAAGGTCGGAACGCCGCAGCAAAACAGCTAAACAGTTTCCGGAGGCATTTCAGGCTGTGAGTCGATCAGCTGATCTGAAGTCAGGGGAAGAGAAATGATGCGAGGATTCACTGAGGGTGAGTTCTGGGTCCTCACACAGGGAGGGGGGGAGGTTCGGTCGGGAGGGGGAATGAAATGCAGGAGAGCGATAGACGGGCGAGGCGAGCAGAAGGAGGCGGGCGAGGCCGAGTGGCCTCATGAAAGAGTAAACAGGCAGATCGGCACCCATGACGGGGGGAGCAAACCTCACCGCCCCCCTCCCCCCCCCCGGGCAAAAGTCAGACAGAGCGGCCAGATACACCGA
>CM037916.1:16335424-16342924 GCA_021346845.1 Apeltes quadracus
AGGATGAAAAATTAATTTGCTGGTACTTTCGTTTTTAAAGACTCAGATAGCGGCCTGTCAGTCTGCGAGCTTTCGTTTAAGTGACAAACAGGCGTGCAGGGATTCGGGGGGGGGGAGGGAGAGGTGGAGAGGAGAGGGGGAGAGGAGGGGGAGAGGAGAGGGGGGGGGCGAGGTGGCCGACGCTTCGACTTTCTGCTCAGTTCCCCAAATCGCTCTCATGATTTTTGTGTGCAACACACATTGCTGCATTTTCATGTTGTGACTTCTGATGAATAAACATCGGGTAGCAGGTGAAACACATGGAGGTTTGTTAGAGCGGGAGTTTGATGAGTCGGGGGAGTTTGATGAGTCGGGGGAGTTTGATGAGTCGGGGGAGTTTGATGAGTCGGGGGAGTTTGATGAGTCGGGGGAGTTTGATGAGTTGGGGGAGTTTGATGAGTCGGGGGAGTTTGATGAGTCGGGGGGAGTTTGATGAGTTGGGGGAGTTTGATGAGTCGGGGGAGTTTGATGAGTCGGGGGAGTTTGATGAGTCGGGGGAGTTTGATGAGTCGGGGGAGTTTGATGAGTCGGGGGAGTTTGATGAGTCGGGGGAGTTTGATGAGTCGGGGGAGTTTGATGAGTCGGGGGAGTTTGATGAGTCGGGGGGTGAGTGCCAGTTAGTTCACCTTGCAGCTCCAGCTTGGTGGAGGACAGATGAGGCCGGTAGAATCATTCCTCTGTGCAGGAGCTGTCGTCTCACAGAGAGTGGCACATTATGGGATGCGGCTTTAATGGACGTAAACCGACGAGGACTTTCGTATCAGAACCGGTTGTCGTGCACAAGTTTCCACCAAGTGGAGCGAAGGCGGAGGTGCCGGTTCGACGCCGTGAACTCCGTCCAGGAGGACCATCCGACGCCATCACGGTTTCCCTTTGATCGCTTCAAAGGAAGCCTTGAAGTCGCCGCTGGAGGAATCACAGTCGCAGTAAAACGGCCCCGCTGGCAAATACCGGCGGCTGTCACTCAAGTGGAGACAACAAGACCCCGATGTGACGTCAGAAACGCCAGAAAACTTGTGTCCGGTGGCCCGATGAGCCTGAACGCTGCTTCAGAGCCCCTCGTTTTCAGCCCGGCTTTCATTCTTTGCACATTTCTGTACTTTTGTGGACCAAATTGATGCAATGTGATGCAATGGATACAGAACAAGTGTCGACATGTGGAGGCTCTCAGCTCTCAAGTAAATAAAGGCTTAGGCGTGTGCTTTTCCCGCCTCTGTCACCTGCCCTTCTTCTCCTTCTTCTCCTTCTTCTTCTCGCCCTCTCTTGACCCTCCTGTCGCGGTGGCGTCTCACTGCCTCGGGGCGACAGACGCTTCCTCGTGGCGCTGACGCTGATGGGTCCTGACGGCGAGAGCTTTGTCCCCGTTTGCTCAGCGCGGCGTCGGAGGGACGCTCACTCGCCGATTTGCAGATTCATGTTGATATAAACGTGTGAGCGTTTAAACCAACGTGAAGCCTGTTGGGATCGGCCAACGTTTACACAAGCAAAGACAACTCCTCCGACCTGCAGGCGCCCGTCCCGAGCGCAGCGTGGTCCCGACACACCCCGAGATGCCACTAAAATCTGCCTTTAATATGCGATCAAGGTGACCAAGTCGGCAGTTGTTGAATGACTTAGTTTTGAAAAGCGTGTTTCAGGGATTCCGCAGAGCCCCTTCTTCGTCTGCCACCTAACGGGCGCCGGGCGCTAACCCTGATGGGGGAGGGGCGCGCCGCTCCTGGCACATCATCATCATTCAGGCCGGGCGCGCATGCAGGGCGAGCCGTGATTAGCTGCCAATTTATTCTGGGGGGACGCGATTGAGAGGAAGGGGGCCGTGAAATGGTAATGTGTTTAAATGTCAGAGGAAAGGTACGGTTCTCATCAACCTTTGGTCACCCGTCCGCTTTGAATATTCTTATTGCCGTCATGTTTTAGTAATGAGAGTTGAAAAGTAAGTAAAATTTAACCTTCGCCGTACCTGAGGACACTATGAATATTAACGAGGCCTATTATGTGTACCTGATCTGAAAGAATCTTAACCCCGCTGCTGGCTCGCTCCATCCGTCCCCGACTTCTCCTCCTCCCTCTCTTCTTCTCCCCCCCTAATTCTCCACCTCCATTTTCTCCCCTCGCTGCGATTCTTCTCTCATTCCCGGCCTGTAATTTCACCCGTCTCCCTCCATCCACGTCTTCCTTTTTTCTTTTTTCTTTTGAGGTAAGAAAGATCTTTGCAAACATTTCAGGACTGTTCAAGACAGATTCCCAACAACCGGCGACGGAGGAAGGTCGTTTACAGCGGCTGAGAAAAACCACTTTGAGCTGTCGGAGCCGGTGCTGATCACACCCCCCCCTCACCACCCTCACCCCTCACCCCTCACCCCTCTCCACCCCTCTCCATCTCTTCCCTCCCCTCTTCTCATTCATTCATTCATCACCAGAGGGGAGGAGGCTGTTTACCATGAGGAGATGGTGTTTGCATAGATCACACCAAAGTGGGACGAGTGTATGTGTGTGTGTGTTGGAAGGGAGGGGGGGGGGGGGGGGGGGGGGGGGGGTTACTCTCTGGATTAAGACTTGATCAAGGCACCATCAACACACACTCACTTCCTCCCCCATGAGGGAGAGGGTTGTGGGTTTATGCGGGCGCGGGGGGGTGTTGTGGGGGATGTTGGGGGGGTGTTGGGGGGGGGCACTAAAATCTGCAATGGACAACAAAGAACGAGATGTTTGCTGGTTTAATCTCCTCCAGCCTCTCTGTCACCTTGTAGCTGCGATAGAGGCGCTGCGACGCTGCGACGCTGCGCTGCGACGCTGCGCTGCGTGTTTGATCGCACACACACGCAGCGTCTCTTACTGCTTTAGCACACGTATGGGGGTCCTGGGCCTGCCTGCTGGGACCTCTGGCTGAGCCGGTAACAGCCCCGACTCTATTGATTTGCAGAGGAGATTCAGAGCTGAGCCGCTCTCATTAGCACTGGATGAAGTCGTAATCCTCCGGCTAGCCTTTCGCCACTCAGACATCCTCCACTTGTTAAATGGTAATGAGGCCTTTTTTTTAACGGTGAGCAGAGACGAAACGAAAAAGGCTTTTTAGACATTCGGACGGCAGCAACGGAAAGATGGCGTATGTAGTGACTTGCGTTAATTAGATATTAGATATTCAGTACTAGTCAGTAATTTGGGTAATTTCCGCCAGCCGATGTAATTTCAAGTAAAAAGTAACGTGGACAGTTTTGTGGACGACACATTGATACATTGATGCTCCACACGCCTCTGTGTGTCTGGTGCAGCTGTCTACTGCTTCTCACTGTTTCATGTCCGCCTGTCAGTGATTCTTCTCATCAGTCCTCCTTCCTCTGCACGGCTGGTGAAAACCTTCCTCCTCCTCCTCCTCCTCTCCTTTCTCCTGCAGCCCTGGATTCACCCCTTCGGCCCCTGGTATCGATCCGCCGGCGTGGCTGAGGTGGGAGGCGCGTTCACAATGCGGCGGGGGTCTGGCTGCTCGGGCTGCATCTTTCAGAGGGCCGATCGATACCGACTCCGTTTCTCCCCCTTCAAAGCCTCTCGTTCACACGGACAAACAGGGAGGGAAAGGAGACGTGAGGAGCAGGGGAAGGAGGAGGAGAAGAGTGAGTGACAAGAGAGTTCTATTGCTTTTCTCTCGCTTATTTAGCTCCCATCGGTCTCTTCTTCTTCTTCTATCCTCTCTGGACTCACCTGCCTGGCCTCAGGGTCAAACCGGGGAGAGAGAGGGAGAGAGGGATGGTGAACGACAGGAAAAGACACCAGGGAGGGAAGAAAGAAGGGGGAGAGATGGAGAGGAGGACAAAAATGCAAAGAAGCTCTGACGAAGCAAAGGGCTTCGTGAGGTCAAAGGCGTGACGATGCTGCGCGCGGCCTCCTCGGCGAGCGCCATCCAACCCGACGCCAAGAAACGTGATTCGTAAACGACGGCGCCGATTGGACGGCGGAACGTCCTTCTGAGAGGACTTCGATTGAACGTCAGGAAGCGAACTTTCCTCGAGAGCCCCCCTCCCCCCCGCGCCTCAGAGACAATTACGTCCTTTCTCTTCTACGGCAGAGGTTCTCGCTAATTTGATGCTGCGGCGAGGAAGATCGTTGGCTTTAATACAAATCATGTTTCAATCGTTACTTGAAGACCTTAAGCCCCCCGCCGGCTCTCTGGAGGCCCGGCGGTAATGAGGCCTGCTGGGATTTTCAATCATTTTTACATCTGTTGAAAAAGAGAAGAGGAAAAACAGAAAAAAGGGAAAAATCAACTAACCCCCCCACGTCCCCCCCCTCAATCCATTCCCGTCCTGAAAAAAATAATAATTTGTTTTGAGGATTGATAATGAAATAAATATATGAAGAGAGCTTTTTTTTCTTCTTTTCTTCTGTATTGTTGAAATTCTCTGGCCTTGAAATCTCTCACTGCAGTAACTCAATACTTAGAACCCCCCTCCCCCCCCCCCCCCCCCCCCAGCGCTGCTAAATAAATAAATCCTTCTGATATTAGGTCTCGGGCACTTCTTCATCACACAAACTCTTTCTCCCCATCATCTCCTCTGTCCTCTGCGTACTATGGCGCTCTTCTTCTCTTTTCCCGCCTTAAATTGCTGGCAATATGGCGCCCGTAACCGCGGGAGACCACAAACACACAGCTCCAATTCGGGGATTGAGAAAACGATTACGTTGCGGGACGATTGCAACCCAGCGTCTCTCAGTCCGATCTCATTTAGGCTTAATGAGTTTCTGGGGCCAACAAGAGTTCACAGTTGTTGGTAGAGGACCTCTCTGTCGAGGACCTGCTGGTGGAGGACAGGCTGGTGGAAGACCTGCCTGTGGAGGACCTGCTGGTGGGGGACGTGTTGGTGGAAGGACCTGCCTGGTGGAGGACAGTGCTTGGTGGAAGACCTGCCTGTGGAGGACCTGCTGGTGGGGGACGTGTTGGTGGAAGACCTGCCTGTGGAGGACATGGCTGGTGGAAGACCTGCCTGTGGAGGACCTTCCTGTGGAAGACCTGCTAGTGGAAGACCTGCCTGTGGAGGACCTGCTGGACCGTGTGAACTTAGACTCCCCCTTTCAGTCCTTCAAACACCTTCTTGAGATGTTCTTCCAGGTCCTTGGTCATGTTTCAAAGTAGCATCTCTTTCTTTTCCAAAGGGTTTTAAGGCTCCGTCGGCCGCTGCGACATGTGATCGGGGGATGTGTTTTCTTCCAGCGCGTGAAATCAAGCACTGATTTGAATAAGTTCTCCTGCCTTTGAAGCCTCCTGGCGGAGCTGCGCCAGGGAGCCCAGTGTGGCCGCATTGAAGTGAGTGATCAGAAGCGCCCGGCGGCGAGACACCTCTCCTCCACGCCGCTACATCAGAGGGGGGAGCCCGCCTCCAGAGTGTCACAGGCTCACACCTTCTGCTCTGCAGATGTCAGTGACTGGATGAGTGACAGCTAGCCTCCCTCGGGGCCGCTTATTGATCAGCCTGGGACTCCAATACAGCCGGGGGCGGGGTGGTGTTCATTAATATATGCGCACATTTAGAGGCAAATAATAAGATATAATAATAATAAGATATAATTATAATAATAAATAATAATAAGAATCCATCCACTCTACACGCTACAACTATTACGCTAGTCACATGTTCCACCACCTCTACTAACCGTTGAGGTTGCAGAATGTTATTATAACATTTAAACGTGTTGGACAAACGCGAACACGTGGTCAGGCATTCTGGGATTGCTTATTACGTCTCCTGTAAAGGAACCGTGATGAGCAGAGACGGCCTCCATCTGCACAGGAGGCGATTCTGGAGCTGCAGCTCCCTGGAGGTGCTCTTTTCGGGCGCCTGCTGTACCAGTCTTGCTGCAACACTGACCCCGTGTGGCCAGGAGCAGGAACCGCCTGCACGTCTCCAGGTTTCCGTTTGCTCTTATGCTCTTTGCCTTCCTCACCTATTCCTTTCCTTGTTTCCTTCCTTTCCCCCCGTACCATCAACCTTTTTATTCTTAATTCAAAGGTGGAAGAAAATAAAGAGAGTGAGAGAGTTTTCCCGATTTTGTTGAATATGATTTTATTCGATTTTGGACAAGGAATATTTTTGAAAACATCTTATGGGACATTTTACGGCATGCTGTTGGTGAATTAATCTGTAAAAAATCTCCTGCACTTCTGCTTAACTCGTCCTTTTTCTTCTCCTACGTTTGACCCTCTTTTCTTCGTCTTTCCCGCCTCTTCGTCCTCCTTTTGATTGCTTCTCTTCCCTCCTCTACCTCTTCTTCCTCTCTTTCCTCCTGCGCTCGCCTCCATTCATCCTTGGGAAGCCTAATGAGCAGAGGATGAGCATGACCTCGGGTCCTTCTCATCCTTCTACCCTGCAGCTCTTTGCACAAAGCAGAGCAGAACTACTTGGACTGCTAGAAATAGGAAGGTGCCATCAAATATTAATCTTATTAGTAATCCCACCAGTAACTTCATTTTTTAGTATTTAAAAAAAAAAACGTTCAATGCATTTTCAGGTGTTTCAGTAAAGACTCAAATGTATTGATTTCTGTCTAACTCGAGGCAAGTAGCTTCTGTATTGTATTGTAACGTTTGGCACAAATCAATTGATAGATTGGAGACATGAAAAAGAACACTTTTTTTGTAAATGATCAATTTATTAAAACCATGCAACACGTGTTGCATTATTAGGGCCTCTGACGGGGCGCGCCTCTTAAGATCTGGTCTCTCGACCGAGGTCGCTGAGGCCGTCCTCCACTCCGGAGCTGCGGCTGCAGCGTACGCCGCCAGGTGTAAACTCTTCACCTGTTTTTAGACCTCACCTTTGGCTGTCCGTGCCACTCTACCGGGGGTACGGCGGCTTTTAAAGAGCCCTGTTGTCGGGGGAGGGTATCGCTGCACGACGTTGGTGCCGCGGCAGGCTGGTCTACTCCGCACACGTTCGTGAGGTTTCATCGTCTTGACCTTTAGCTGCACGCCAGGAGCGCAGGTGCAGGTGCTGCGGACACTGGCTCGTATGGCGGAGTGGGTATGGGCGTTCCCACAGCGTTTTCACGCAGCTTGAAGTTCCCTGCTAGGGAACGTCTCCGGTTACAGTGTGTAACCTTGGTTCCCTGCAGGGAACGAGACGCGGCGTGTCCACGCCACACTCCCGGCGTGCCCGTGGCACCGGATCCGGCTCTGCAGAGATGAACGGCCTGGTGTCTCCGCCTGCGACGTGCCGTCTCGCCGTGCTTTCACACGTGCTTCATGACGCATTTGCTTGTTTTTCCAATTTCCATCGAATTTTTTAACCCGATCAATTGCAAATTCGGGCAGAATGATCTTTACGCCTGTGTGGTCAAAATGTACATGTTTATGTCTTTGTATAGCAGGGCTGGTGACCCAGTGGCTACGGGGGGGTAGAGGGCGTGCGCCGTGGACCCCTCTTGTTTTCGGCCTTGTATGGCGTACATCTTACATTATCGTTCTGGATA
>CM037916.1:16345924-16363424 GCA_021346845.1 Apeltes quadracus
GAATTCACACGAGTCACCTCGTCACAACACACATGACCCTTTAATCTCCTCTTCTGTGATTGGCTGAAACAGAAGCAGAAGTCTTGTTTTTAAATGCAACATGCAAATAAGTCTGTGATGAAAGTTGCACACAAGCTTAAAAATATACTTTAGATTTATTCAAACATTTGCTGTTTATTGTTCCAGAACTCCAGGCTGAAGGAAACGACACATCAGCAGGTAATTAGAGACAGAAGAGAGAAGTAACGATCCAATGAAGACCAATCAGAGGTCAAGTTTTAGTTCCATCTTTTCTAAATGAAATGTGTTTATTTACTGACGACTCTCTTGTTTGTGATCAGTGAGGTTGGTGGGAGGAGCCAGTCGCTGTGCAGGAACAGTGGAGATCAAAGATCAAGGAGAATGGAGACCAGTAGCTTACTATAGAATGGACCTGAAGGCAGCAGGTGTTGCCTGTAGACATCTGGACTGTGGCTCTGCTGTTTCATTCAGACGCAGATACGAGTCCTCAATAAGATCTGTGTGGAGGATTCACTCTGACTGTGTTCAGTCTGGATCTGCTCTGAGGGAGTGTTTATCATCAGAGTCCTCTGCCTCCCTCCTGGATCTCACCTGCTCAGGTAAGTCCATCCGTGACATCATCTCTGTGTCATGTGCTTCCTATGTGTTGGTCCAGTCCCTCCCTCACTACACACTGTGAATGTGTCCATCACCTCTCTGAGGAGGCTCTCTCCCTTCATGAGCCTTCACCTGTCCCTTCCGTCTCCAGTGGACCTTCAGGTTCCACATGGTCTGCTTTCTAACGGGACTTTCTGCATGTTGACCTCTACTGGCTCAGCACCTGCTGATGCTGAAGTGGAGACGTGTTTCTCCATCAGGGTCCAGGCCCATCTTGTGAGGTGTGGATAGTTGTGTTCCATCAGTCAGTCCCATGACTCTTCATTCATACCAGAGAGAATCTCTTTCTATTCCACCTTGTGATCTATGAAACAAAGCTAAGAGGAGGAGGAGATCAGCTGGACTGAGACTCTGACCATGTGTTCCAACATCTAGAGACGCAGAAGGTCAACTGAAGCCAGACTGTAGGAGTTAAACGTGAGAGGCGTCATTACAGGTACAATGACGCCTCCCACATATTTAATATAACTTCATACCACAAGTTACTTACATCTTCTCTATAATAAACATTTAAACCAGCAGTGTTATTTGTACCTGTGAGACAAAACTATGAGCACATTTCAACAGTTAAAGATATAAACCATCTCCGACCTCTAATCAAATGTCACACATAGTGAGTCAATAAGTTGTGTTCTTTTCTACATGACGTCCAGGTGGTGATTCACTGATGGTCTCCATCATTGTGGAATCAATCAGTGTGATTCCTGTAATCATCAATACTTCAGCCAGTCTGCTGATGTGCTGCATGAGAGACACTCTGGCTCTGTTAGGACGCCTCAATGGAAGAATCCACCACTCGTGGTTAATGTGGGCGTGTCCAAGGCGGGATGAGAGGCTGAACCAGCTGATCACACTTACTGCTAGATTCAGTGTTCATGGAGGGAAAAAGCTCACTGGCAGCCAATCACAAGCATTGATGAGTCTAAATGCACATGAGAACGTCCTCCTTTGAACGTATGCAAACATTCAGTGTGGATCCTACGCTGTGTTACAGTTTTTTCTCGATTGTTTACACACATTTTCTTGAAGCATGCCTCATACTCTCAGAACTCTACACACAAATTCTACAAACACACACACACACACACACACACACACACACACACACACACACACACACACACACACAATGGGCAAAACCCCTCAATACTCCTGCAAAATGAAACTTTACATTCAAAACAATGTTATTTCTTCTCAAAATGTGTTTTTGTTTTCAAATGACACACAGACCATCATGTGAGTAGACATTTATAAGAACCAGTTAAACGCTGATGTGCTCAATGTAAAACACTCTGATGAACGAAAACACGTCTCCATTCATCATAGTGACCTTTTGTTTGTTCAGCGTTACACTTACTACACACAGTACACACTGTACATACGTGTGTTGTAAAATATTTTAGAATATTGTTTTTATACTCACAACTCACAAATATATTTTATTTTCTCCACAAAAACAATGTACACAGTGTGTGTACATGTAACGGGTCCCGGCCAGGGGTCCGCTAGCAGATATATATTGATACTCCTGGTCGAAGTACTCTGGAAGTATTGAAAGTATGACCCAGTTATTTGTGACGCAGGACAACTGTTTCCTTTCAACCGGAATATCAGCTTTATTAACACAATTTCAACTTTATATCTGCAATCAAGAATTGTTACTGTTATCTTTTGTTGTTCTGTTATGAAACACAAGTAATATCCACAATCGGATAACATGAAGTCACATTCTCTTCAAAAGTACATTTCCACAAAAATGTATCATCACATACTTCCTCAACATTAACTTATCAGTTTTATCTTTACCCCTAAACACACGTTTCCCTCTAAACCATATCCTGTGTTACCTCTCGTTAGCAGGTACTTCTGTATCCATTATACATTCTGTAAGTGTTCACTTAATATAACCATTCCCAGTAAAGTTAAATAGTATTTACAGTACATGAGCACAAACCTTAATATTAAACATATTTGTCTCATAACTTTAACACTTAATTCCTATGAACCACAACTGTGTTAGTGTGATACTACCACATGCATTTACTAATGAGCTACGTCTATTACGTTATTTATTACCCATAATGCATAGCCTTACACCGTTGCTTTACACCTGCAGTGATAAACTGTAATATTACCGAGCCATTAAGAATATATCAACGGACAACGTTCGCGTGAGCGCCGCCCGCCATTTTCGCTCAACTTCCCATTGTTAACATTGAACTCGACTATTTACACATTTAACATATCTTCAGCTTATTAGATACACCTCACTGGGGATTCGTCTTAGCTTACCACCCTTTGTAGTCATATAAAACATGTAAAACAAAGCTGGAAGTATTGAAAGTATGACCCAGTTATTCGTGACGCAGGACAACTGTTTCCTTTCAACCGGAATAAGAGCTTGTCTTACTCTGCGCCTCGCTAAGGGTCCCCGAGTGACGCGGCTCCAATGTACTGCCACCTTGTGTCCGTGTTGTGCAACAGCATGTCATAGCGTCGCTTCTGTGCATTCTCTTAACAGCATTTCATTTGTAATAAAAGAGAAAGAAAACAAAATATATTTATCTCAACAAAACCTATTTTTGTGGGTGTCACATACATCCCAACCAACACAAATTTGACATACAAAACAACAGAAGAAGAATTTACTGTATTCAGTTACAGTAAAAACAAAAAGCATCAGCTGCTGCGTCTCCACATGCGTCTTCCACAGCTTGGAGAAGGGCTGTGTGCGTTTGTGGACTCGGTCACACACTTTCCATCTCCGGTCTCTGGTTGCTGATTGTAACACTGTGTGACAGGTGTTTGCCCAGGTGACGAGTCAGTGTGCAGAGGAGGGAGATTCACTTTAGAATTTGGAATGACAGTGTGTTCCTTGTGAAAACAAGATTTTCCTTCATGAAAATTGTGCCAAATGCAGAGAATTGTGTGTAGTGTTTTGAAAAAAGTGTGTTTTAGAACGGCAATTTGAGGGTAAAGCAGGAATTGTGCTTGTAGTTCAGCATAATTGGTTCAGGGGGTTGGTGCGCGAGTTACATGTTGTGGTCATTGTGCGTCAAGTACCAGTATTTGAGTGTAAACAATCGAGAAAAACTGTAATGTCTCTCTCTCATCTTCTATCTTCTCTCCAGACTCCATCAGGCTGGTGAATGGGTCTAGTCTGTGCTCAGG
The DNA here is from genome assembly GCA_021346845.1 of Apeltes quadracus. NCBI lineage: Eukaryota > Metazoa > Chordata > Actinopteri > Perciformes > Gasterosteidae > Apeltes > Apeltes quadracus. The sequence goes on from CM037916.1 coordinate 16,349,774, forward strand.
CAGACTGGAGGTGAGGTCTAACCAGTCTAACCAGTCTAACCAGTGGTCCTCAGTGTGTGAAGAGGACTTTGACCAGCAGGGGGCAGAGGTGGTCTGTAGGGAGCTTGGCTGTGGGGCTCCTTCAGTCCTCCAGGGGGCGCTCTATGGAGAAGTGGAGGCTCCAGTGTGGACCAAAGGGTTCCAGTGTGGAGGCCATGAGTCTGCTCTCCTGGACTGTAGAAGCTCAGGCTCAGAGAGAAACACCTGCTCACCTGGTAAAGCTGTTGGACTCACCTGCTCAGGTAGAAGAGGAGCTGCAGCTTTGGTCTGCTTCATTTCTCTTCTACTGAAACTCACTTTGTTCTTTACTGACGACTCTCTTGTTTCTGTTCAGAACCTGTGAGGTTGGTGGGAGGAGCCAGTCGCTGTGAAGGAACACTGGAGATGAAACAAGGAGAATGGAGACCAGTAAATTACCATGGAATGAACCTGAAGGCAGCAGATGTTGCCTGTAGAGATCTGGACTGTGGCTCTGCTGTTTCATTCAGACGCAGAGACGAGTCCTCAGTGAGATCTGTGTGGGGGATTCACTCTGACTGTGTTCAGTATGGATCTGCTCTGAGGGAGTGTTTATCATCAGGTTCCTCTTCCTCCATTCTAGATCTCACCTGCTCAGGTAAGTCCATCAGTGACATCATCTCTGTACTGTCTATCTGTCTGTGACATCACTTCCTTATCGAGGGTTCGTCTCTTTTAATGAAGGGTGAACATGAACTGTCATCATCTCTCTGTTACAGACCTGCTGCTTCAGCCAATCATCTCTGTGTCCTCCTCCATGTACGGGGTCTCCGAGGCCCAGCAGCAGGGGGCTCAGGTGCTCAGTGGCTCCACCTTCACCATCGGCTGCTCCATCCAGCCACAGTACCCAGGAGGCTCCTTCCAGCTCACCTTCTTCTCCTTCGACTCAACACACAACTACACCAAGCCAGCTGTCAATCACTCTGCCCACTTCCTGTTTCCTGCTGCAGAGCCCGCCCACCAAGGAAGCTACAGATGTGTTTATCACCTCCATGTTTTTTCTCATAACTTCTCCTCTGAGAGCCGTCTGCTCTCTGTCTCTGTCGAAGGTAAGCTGACTGTTTACATGCAGCTTAGTGGAAGATGATTGGTCCAAACTGATTGAAGATGATCAGCTGACCACAGAGTCCATGCATGTTGTTTCTGGAAGGACTTTGTGACTCCTGTCATGGTGTTACACATGTCAAATAGTAACCAAACCTGAACAACAACTATAAAGGGAAACAGCTAACAATATGCTGTAAGACGGAGCAGGTTTGGTTACCATGGCAACTCTGGTCCTCTGAGAACTGAAGCTAACGTGAGTTTATGGTCTCAGTCTCTAGTTTCACGTCTGCTTCAATACAGCATGATGTTCATTTAGTAAATGATGGTCCATGTAGAGTCAAACAGACCATAAAGCAGGAGATGCTTGGGGGCGGGGCTACACGCTGATTGACAGCTCTCTAACAGACCATAAAGCAGGAGATGCTTGAGGGCGGGGCTACACGCTGAATGACAGCTCCCTAACAGACCATAGAGCAGATAAACTGTTCAACCAGTGAATATGAAGTAAACACGGAGAGTAATGAGTGTCAATGATGCTGTGTGACTCCTGATGTCATGTGATCACTCTCCATGTGTGTGTGAGCAGATCCAACACCTCTCATCATCAAAGCCGTCCTCCTGCCTCTGATGCTGCTGTTGGTGAACGTTGCCCTTTACTTCTACTGTAAGGTACGGACACACGTCTGTTGGACCACATGAAGCTCTCGCTCGGTGACTAGTCAACTGAAGACAGGTGCTGTCATGTCTCTGCAGACCACCAGGGGGCGGACGCTGGGCAGACGGGAGGACTTGGAGCTGGATCATCATCACCTGGGTGTTGAAGAAGCTGAAGAAGAAGGAGCTCGGGGAGCAGAGTAGCTCCTCTCACATCCAGATGGATTTGTAACACACAAGCAGCATCAGCTCACGTTCATCCGCATGTTTGCTTCCAACAAGAAGGCTGCAATATGATGAGACTTTATTAGAGCCTGTGCTTCTTCCTCTCAGCAACGTGTTGGTCTCTGACTTCCTGTGTGTGGCTCTCAGCTCAAAGCCCATTGGTTCCTGCTCTCAAACCCCTCACAGGTATAAAGCTGGATAAACTAGACCTGAGATCAGGTTTAGCAGAGTCCAAGCAGCCGTAGAGACCAAAGACTGTGAGCAACAATGTGAATGTGATGTATTAAACCACACAGACATGAACCATTGACGCACATCTTCTACCTTCTGTACGACGAAACTCAATGATGAGAAGCTGCTGGTGTCATTAATGACATCATAACTTCACCTCAGCCGTCTCTATTGGGTCACATGACGCATTTATACAGATTTAAATAGAAGATGATCATAATAATACAAATAAGAACAATAGCGCATCCCGCCGTGATCGGCCCCTAAAACTCTGACTTTAGTAAAACGCTTTCACTATTTCACTTATTGTTCCCCTGCAGGATTTTACAGGATACAGCCATTTTACATATTTCTACATATTTTACAGTTTTACTTTTCTATGATTGTTACTTTATTAAATCTACTTAATTTAGTACTTTGCTTTTTTTTACCGTTTCTAATTACAAGGTTACACTTTTTTTAATTAAGGACATTCATTTCATTATAATGTTGTTTATCGTTCTTCGGGATTTTACTTACTTCAGTAATCAATGAATATACAATTTGTTTTAATTAAGGATGTTGTCTTTTCCAAATGAACATTGTCATCGTGGATGTAGTTTTTTAAATGTTGGATTTAATTCAGAAGAATATTGCTATATTTTGTACTTAATTTGTCTTAAAGGAATTCAGAATCGTTGCATAATAAAAGGTTTGACCTAAATCATGTTTATTTCTGTTAGTAATGGCTTCATCTTTTTCATTATAATTGTGCTTATTGTGATTTTTAGTTGATAATATTATGTTAGTAAGGGTTTTGCTCGTGAATAAGAACGTTGTAATTAATTACACTAAACACACACACTTGTGTTCCACAGATACATTTAGTAATTTAGTACTAGTTCCACTCTAACAAAGTACTTTAAGCGTTGGCATGAGGAAAAGAGGACGTTGATCTCACATGTGCACACGTGTGTTCTAACACGTAACAAGCATCCGTGTTCATGTGTCATCACACAAAGAGATGAAATGATGAAGATCACTTTGATAAATGTGTCTCTGTCACCTGCTGTGTTCAAGCAAACTAAAGCAGTTTAAACGATGAGACGACAGAACGAGACGCATTTAAAGATTTGTGGTGATGATCAGACACGTTCTGCTAATGTGTGCATGCTAGTATGTGTGTGTGTGTGTGTGTGTGTGTGCATGTTAGTGTGTGTGTGTGAGTGTTTCTTCACAAGCACCCATGATGTATTTCTACACGTTACACAACATTTAATTTGATTGTGTCGCGCCCATGTGGACTAAGGTGGTAGTGTCTCCGTCGCCAGGGTCCCCCTGAAAACCTCTCATCAGGACTAAACTGAGACTGGTCCACAGAGGATCAGGACTCCGCTGAGCAATGTGACCTTTGAACCCTGGACCTCCAGCAGCTGCTTCAATAAGCTTTTTTCTCTGGAGTTTTCTGAGGCTGTTTGCAGGATGTGATGTCAAAGTGAAAGAGGACTGATGTGGCTCCCTACAAAGGGCCGTTTAGAGGCTCCATGTGGCCCTGAGCCCAGAGAATCAGGGGGGGGGGGTTGTGACAGAGTCCATGCGTTTATTGATCATCAGCTCACTGCGTCTTAACTCTACAAAGTGAAGGACAGCTGTAACGTGTGTTACAGGGACGGTGCACACGTCCTTCAGCGTAAAACTACTGGACAATAATGATGAGAAAGTCACTTGATTTCAGCAAACATGTCAAATTTGTAATACCACTCACAGAGCAATAAAATACACTCCTAGTGAGTACTCATAGTACAGCAGAATGTACTCAAAGTACTAGCACTCACAGAGCAGTAAAATACACTCATAATACTCAAAGTACTCGGAGCGCAGTAACACGTACTCATGTATAGAGGAAAGTATACATAGTAATATATATATTACTATGTATAGTAATATATATTGTATAGAGGAAAGTATACATAGTAATATATACATTACAATGTATACTTTCCTCTATACATGGGTACATGTTACTGCGCTACGAGTACTTGTACTTTGAGTATTATGAGTGTATTTTACTGCTCTGTGAGTGCTAGTACTTTACACTTACTTACTTGCTTACACTTTACAGTTTTTTTTAATCTATTTATTTTATATACTTCTACTTCTACTTCAGCTTTCAGGGTAAAACATGATCAGTAACTAAAGCAAAGATGTAGACGTTTTATCCATGTTAAAAGCCATGTTACATAAATGTATATATTTTATATCACTTATCTGCATAATGTTCAAACATTCATCTTGTTTGGACTAATTTCTTCATCTTGTCCCCTCCTCCTCTTCCTCGCTGCCAAGCCGCTGACGTCATGCTCCGCTGTTAATGACCAGCATGTGGAAAATGCGCGCGCCTCTCTGCATCAAGGCGTCCGTAACGTCGCCGGAAGATGACGTTGTCCCGCCTTCAAAATAATGATTATTTTGTCGTTACAACACTAAAAACGTTGGTTGAACCCGGCTTTGGGTTTGGGATTGAGTACTCACATGTTTTACTACAATGTGGAAATAGTTCGTTATTCATTCTGCGTGTAAAACCGCAGCACAAATGAAATACTTAAAAACGCCCGTTACAATGTAGTGGAGAGGTAAAGGAATTACTCAAGTAAATAGTAGTACCTGGTAGTAGCAGTAGTATCTCACAGTTGAACTGAAGTACGCTATTTACAAACATGTACCTAAGCTACACTGTGGAAAATATATCTTTGGTGGAAAGATGAATATATCCCGATGATTATTTTATTTTATATAACCACTTATTTTAATGAGAAACATTATTATTGAGCATTTTTATGGTAAAAACACATGTATTGGCCTTTGTTCAAACCGTTTCAATACATATATTTTCAGTAACTGCTTATCTTAACTCGTGCAGTGCTCTGCATCGCACTACTTGACTGATCATACTGTTAACCTGTTTAAATGTTGTGATCATTAACTTGGATATATTGTAAGATACTATCAACCTATTTACATTCATAGAATTACGTCCTAACAATGAATTTCCTCCTACATTGTCTTTTATCTTTACTTCTTCACGTTGCAGGAGTACAATATTCCAGGCTAAACGATGATACGGTTCAGTGTGAAAATAAAGTTGTAAGGCGCTGACCTCAACGGAATTTTGCTCTCGCCACCCTGCGGTACTTTACTGTGAAGGCTCCAACCGGATGTCCCGCTGCGCTTCCGTCCGCCTTGACCGCGGGGCCGCAGACCGGGAGCAGCGAGCAGGCGAGTCCGCTGGCGGGGAGACAGGCAGGCAGGCAGACAGACAGACAGCCAGAGAGAGAGAGACAGACGGACAGACGGACCGGCAGACAGAGGAAAAGTTACTCAAGATGGCAAATCCCTCGCAGGCGCAGTGACGAGGCCCCGCGACCCGACGAGGAGACAAAGACGAGCCCGCCGCCGGTACCGCGGACGAACCCGGCGATGCGAACCGCCCCAGGAGGTAAGAACCGCCGCGGAGCCGCCACGCGACGACCCGAACCCGCGGGATGAAGTTCACGGAGAAACAAAAGGATTCCGTTCTTCGGTTTTCTCTGCTTTTCTGCCTCCGTTTACGTCTTCGTGTCTTTATGTCTGCGTGTGAAAGACACTCATTTATAGAGCCTTATAACGTACACGGTTATATGTAGTATTTGTTCCTTAAACACCTCACACGCGCACACGCACGCACACACACGTTGGCTGCGTGCTGATGAAGCAGGGAGACAGTTTTAGACAGAGGGGCTCAGGCTGCTCCTAACTTGCTCTTTGAGGGGGGGTTCTCTCCCCGTGGCTGAACCACCACAGGCCGGATTTTAAAATACAGCTTAATATGAGCCAACCTGTCATTAAGACATGGGTTGGGGGGGGTTCATGGCCCGGCCTGCGCTCGGTGACCCGGCGTCCTTCCTCCTGGAAAAGCTCCAGGACGCAGCTGTATTTTTAGGGACATGAATACTATTTATTTTTGTCTCGGAAGCCACAAGTTTCTGCGACGTATAAATGTGCATGCGGGTTGTTTCTTCTTCTTCGCCTGCTACGCTGCACTGAAGCAACATGGGCCCCCCCCATCCAGTCCGCTGTAAAAGTCCTGGCGTGTGCAGGACAGATAGGAGGGGGGGGGGGGGGGGGGGGAGGCCACCGATGTCTGTTTGTCGATGTTCCTCCTTTTTCGTTCCTTCACTTAACTCCCAACACGTCTTGTGCAGGCTTAGGAGGGATTCCCTGAAGGAGGAGGAGGAGGCGCAGGAGGAGGAGGAGGAGGAGGAGGAGGAGGAGGAGGATGATGCCAGTGAGGCGGCAGCTGATGTGACTCAGCGTGTGCTGGACTAACCCTGACTCATCGGATATCAAACCCTGCGGGAGCCACTAAGCAGGCCAGAGAAGCAGCGACATCACCTAATGCAGAGCTAGAAGAGAGCCTCTCGACCCCCCTCCTCCCCACCCTGCCTCCCTCCCTCCCTCCCTCCCCCGCCCCCCTCCACCATCCACACAGGAAGCACCTGCAGCAGGAATACCTCCAGGTCCAGCTCCAGCTTGGGTTCGGGTCCAGAAGGCCTGAAAGTGACAACCGGCTGATCCCACCAGCCGTCCCGCAGGGTGCAGTCCTTCAGGGAACGGCTGCTCCACCACCACAGCGCCCCCTCCTGGCGGGCCCATGATGTTTCGTGACCAGGTGGGCGTGCTGGCCAGCTGGTTCAAGGGGTGGAACGAGTGCGAGCAGACGGTGGCTCTGCTGTCGCTGCTGAAGCGGGTGAGCCGGACGCAGGCCCGCTTCCTGCAGCTGTGCCTGGAGCACTCCCTCGCCGAGTGCACCGAGCTGCAGGCGCTGGAGGGGGAGGCCAACGACCCAGGTAGGACGCAACGCCGCTCCTGTTCGTCTGACGGCGTGTTGACAGGGAGAGGGGAGGGGGGGACACACCTACGAAATGATCCGTTATCACTCAGCTCATTTCAACCTCCGTGAATTCAGTTGACTTTAACGGACAGACTAGTTTTTAAGCTTCTGTCACAGACATGAGAATCAACATGTTCACCCCCCCCCCTCTCCTCCTCCCCTCTCCCTCCCCAACACTCCACCACTCACCCCTTTTGCACCATGCCTTTAAAAATTCACACCTGTCAAGAGCACGTCGCCCCAAAGGACTGCAGACGCTGACCCTGGAACACACACACATACACATGTACACACTTATACATACACTTATACATGCACACACACACACACACACACATATACAGACACTTATACATGCAAACACACACACACACGCATAGAGACTCCACTCAAACATTGGAGGACATTTCCTGTCAAAAACATTCCTGCAGATGCACCAGAAGTAGGGGTGTAACGATCCATCTGTTACATCGATGTATCGATTTATATTCCTCCGATCCAACTACATCGATCTGTGCTCGGCGAGTTGGCCTTATGAACGACATATAGCGATCTAACATCGATTTAAAATGTAATTAATCGATTGTATCGATACTAGGAAATAACCCGTTGGATTTAAGCACGTCAGACTTTTTTCGTAGCACTTTTAATGATGAAGGCTGTCACGGACTGAGCCGACCCACCGCCGCCCCGAGCCCCGATTCAACTTCCGGGTTTCACGGCAAAGCCGACGGGACGTTCCACAGGGGTTGAAATAGAGGGGTTTCGCGAGAGTTGGTTGGGGGAAACCATTATTGCAGGGTGTTTTTTGTGTACATCACTAATACGGGTTTTTTCTGCTACACTGCTACAGCAGTGTTTGCACTTTATTTAAATAAAATGTGAATGCATTTGCCATTCATTGTTGTTTACTTGTTTATTTATATTCATAATTAATTGATACCTGATTCCATTACAAGAAACAACAGGAATCTGGGAAATTTATTTCAGTCACACTAGTTGAAGTTTTGGCTAAAAAGTCACTGAATCGTTTCGGATCGTATCGTTCTAAATGAACCAATATGTGGGTCCTTGAATCGTATCGACAACCACGAATCGTGATCGAATCGTTGTTAAAACAAATCTTTACACCCCTAACCAGAAGTGATAAAGAGCTGAATGGCTGATGGTGGACCGGGGGGTCCAGGTGGGGGCGGGGGGGGCGGGCAGCAGGGTGGCCATGGCAACAAGAAGCCCTGGCAACCAGCCGGGCTTGTGACAAACAGAAAGCAGCGGTGGAAATGGACAGCGAGCGTCTGTGTGTGTGTGTGTGCATGAAGTAACACATCTGCTGGCCGGCACCGGGTGGCATAATGGCCGTGTCTCGCACACACACAGACACACACACACACACATTACACTAGACTCTGGCCGGTTCACAGCGGACAGAAGACACGGGGACACGATGCTTTTATCTCTTATCTTCACACAATGCATGTATGTGTGAGTCAAAGACGCGTCGGTCCTAATTCACTCTCGTATTCTGTGTCTGTGACGCCGTCATGGTCCAAAAGTCAAAGATGGACGTCTGCCTGCCTGCGAGGGAAAGGGGCTCGTTGTGGGTGTTTGTGGAAAGCGGCTGTGACGTGGGGGCTGTAGCCACGGTAACCGGCTGCGGCTGTGTCGGTATTGAGGCTTCCATCACTCTGTGACGAGCTTCACACGCTGTTCACTTGATTTTGTCACTTACTGCGTTTTAATTGAGCCCTGATTTATAAATGTCCCATTTAACTGTTAACACGCCACTTTAAATGGTAGAAGTTAAATGTGTCGCAGGCGGGACACAGAATTAAAAATGCATTAGTATAAATGCAGCATTGTAGCTTTTTGGACCCAAAGAAAACAGTTGAGCTCTTGAGCTCTCCTCCCAAACCAACACGGCAAACGAGAGTGTGAAGTAAAGGAGCTTTATTACACAAATAAGTTTGGTTATTGGTTGGTTAAAAGTTGTTCAGTTTCTCCTGAGGCCGAGTTGTTCTGGTAGATGATGGATGGAGGATGGACGCGTCCCGGGCTGAGTGGAAAGAACGCCAGTGTTTGCAGTCCTCAGTGACCTACTTCCCGGGCTGAGAGGCCTCCTTGTTTTGGGACCCCATGTGGAGGTGGGGGGTCGAGGGGGGGGGCGGAGTTGAATCTCCGTTTGCTCGAGCCATGTGAGCACAGATGCTGCTGTGATCAATACCAACGTTGTGATGGATGAACGGAGCGCCGCTCGCTGCCGACGGCCACGACGCGTCGAGCCGTTCTTATTGCATGGCAGGCTGTTGGTATAAAGGGGCGGGGCAAACTTTATTTTGGGTGGGGTGCGGGTCCGAGGTGCACGACGGCTGTGACGGAGAACCCGGAGGTGACGGAGGCGGATTCATTCATTTCAGTTCCGTTTTTCTTCTTCCACCCGTCCAGCGCAACAGAGCACGAGCTCCTCGACGTCTTCAGGTGTCACCACCTAAAAGCCTCTGCTGCCTCATGCTGAGGAGCACCGGGGGCATGAGGAGGGTGGAGGTAGAGGTGGAGGTGGTGAGCAGCCAAATCTGCCGTTCTCTCTCTCTCTCTCTCTGTCTAAACAAGGTGTGATGAAAAAACGCGGGTTGGAAATCAGCATTCCTGGCCGAGGCGGTAAGCGGCCGGTGTTACTGTCTAGGAATGTGGGCCCGTGGGGGGGGAGGGGGGGGGGGGGGGGGGGGGGGGGGGGGGGGGCGGGGGGCATTGGAAAAAGGAGAAGTGATTCCGCTGAAGGTTTCCTGAGTAAACCGCCGTATGGAGCGCTGGATTACAGGGGGCGCAGGAGGAAGGCGGGGGCCGTCCACACCCGGTCATACTTAGATTTCCATTTTACAGATTGCTTCGCTGTCCCGGCTTCTTCGGAAGAATACGTTTACGATCCGACGCGATCCACGAGGAACCACATGAGAAACCCCCCCGTCAGCGTCCAGCCAACGGAGTCAACGTTTCTATGATTAACAGTGAGACTGAAAGCGATCCAAGTTTATTTTTACACACTTTTCCACATTTTTTGGAATTCTTTGGGCCTTTTTTAGACGTCTCGTTGGCCCACTGACAAAGAGAGAGGGGGTGAGGGAAGGGGGGAGAGGAAACTCGTCTCTGGTTTCGGCGCCAAACTATTCCATCGCGCCCACGCATGAGCAAACAGTTTATTTCTGGAAGTTGACTGCGTGTTCTGTGAACTCGTACTGAACCTCAGCAATGGGGACAGGCGGACCTGCCAAAGCCACCCACGGGGGGGGAGACGGGATATAAAGGCTGCTCCTCCCCCTCTTCCCCTCCTCCGCTCCCAGCTGTGCGTGTGGGGGACAAACATGGACGATGTGTCCGGCCCTCGAGCTTACCTCTGAGAGGCGGGACGGGGTGTCACCGATACGGGGAGGGTGCGAGGTTTGGTGTCCCGCAGAAGCCTTGTGTGCTTCTTCAAGGTTCCGTCCAATCAGACGGGCAGATCGCATGCTGTCATTGGCTGCTCTCCGTTTGTGTCCTTCACCTGGAAGGCCGGCGAACACTGCGCAGTCGCTCAGACACTCCCAACATTTGCTAATGGTCATGCAGCAGTTATGATGTCAGTGGTCCACCGCAATGCTTCCCAAGGTGGCATCTAACTGAGTTTGAACTTTGACCTCTAGTTCACATTTATAAGCTACTCCGTGATTTACTCTGCAGGCTGGGCTAACTGGACTAGCCGCGATTGGCTAAGCGGTAATTTTGTGATTTTGGATTGTCAGAAGTCAAGTGTGTGTGTGTGTGTGTGTGTGTGTGTGCGTGTAGGAGAGAAGGGGAGAAAGGGTGAGAACAGGTGAGGGATACCAGTCCGACTCACAGATGACCAGTCCGCTCCTGACCAGACATTCAGGCGTATAAGGTTTCCCCATATAACCCCCCCCCCCTCCTTCCCCCCCCCTTCCCCCCCCGGGCAGCTGGCTGCACTTGTTGTGTGAGAGGCGGTCTGAGCTCAGCGGGTTTACGGATCAGAGGTTTGACTCTGAACAAGGTCGACGGATCACCTGATCATGACGAGCTGTGATCAGTGATCAATGAATCAGCTGACGGCTGATCAATAACACACATCTGGATGAAGCGATGATCCTGGAAGTATCTCATGAAAGGTCAATCCTGGGAAGCAGGAGTCGGAGGCGTCTGGACCTCCTCCAGAGCCCGACGGGCCGCCGCTCCCTGTCGGACCCTTCGGACCGACCGCACACTTTAGCTCCACCGGCTCGTTTATGGGATGGCTCATTCACGATCCACACGGCGATCCGGTCCGGCACCTCGTTCGTGATTCTGCCCCCCCCCCCCGAGGCCAGCTTTGATATCAAAAGTGAACGTCCCGGTTATAACCCAAGTGAAGCAAGTGTGACGTATATTTCAAAGCTAAACTAAATATTTCAGCGATTACAGGGACTTCAATCAAATCCTCTAGTTTGAATGGGCCGCTGAAAAGTAGCCTCACACACACACACACACAGACACACACACACACAGACGGCTGGTAAAGCAACATGTGTGCATGTATAAATATGTATTTGGTGCAAACTACTTCATTTATCTCAATTTGTGTGATAGAAAAATGTACTGTAGTGGATGTGACTGCATAATTCACCTTTGTTCTTGTTTTGTTGTACTTGTTTTGTTGTACAAGTAATTGCGACTGTTCCGGTATCGCGGTCCCTTTAAGCATTTTGTTAGTGGTGACGTAGAGACCCTTCCTTGTGAGGTTACAGGGCTGCGCCATCTTGCTTTTTCAGTTTGTTGTGGTTAAAATAAACGAGACACACGCTGGTGTTCTCAACTCGCGGAATTGCCTTTTTATTCCGAACGCAACTTCCACAGTACTTTAAATGTTAGATCAGATGTGCATAGTTAAGGGTCTCTGTGGCGTTTGTCCCGCCCCTTCCTTTCTGTGATTGGCCCGGCGAGTTAGAGCGGTGACAGTGACGGACTAAGTGACTCCAGCAGTGGAACGGACCTGGACTGTGTGCGTCTGTCCTTCTTTCCAGCAGGTTTGGAAACCTTTCCTCCACGAAGGAAAAATATTAATAATTCCTGTAGAGGGAAGGAAGGGGCGGGCGTTGTTTTTTTTGGGGGGGGGTTGAGCGTAGACGCTGGAGGCGGAGAGAGCGTTTGACGCCCCCGGCTGCTACGTCCTTAAATAGAGCTGTGGGCTGCGAGGCTCACATTCCCAGCATAGCTTCAGAGGCACTGCTTCCACAGGTAGACCCCCCCCGACCCGCTGCTGTGGATGGAAGACTCCAGAGGAAGTGGGAGGGGGGCGGGGGGGGGGGGGGGGGTGTAGAGGGTAGCAGAGAATTGTTCTCCATTGGTCCAGCAGCCTCCCCACTGCTGGGGAAGAAGAGGACACAATAGAGACACGGCCTCCCTCATCCAGAAGGCTCCCAGTGACACCTCGCCAAGCAGGTGCTCCGCCCCCCCCATGAATAAATATGCATCCGGGAGGACAATACCTGCTGCACGTGCACACACACACACACACACACACACACAATGTGCAAACCAGACGCACTATAAATGTCTATGTGAAGGTGTTCCTGTCTCAGGAAGCTTGATCTTTTCACTGCGTTCATTCAGAAAACCAACGTGTGTGCGTGTGTGCGTGTGTGTGTGTGTGGTGGGGGGGGGGGGGTTCTCTTTACTACAGTATTTCCTAAGGAGATGATTTTCGCCTATTGGCAGCTTTTGCTTGTTTCTTTTGAACCTCACTGGATGAATGTTGTCGTTGTGTGTGTTTAAATGGTCCAGATGGAAGCGTGTATCACTGGTTTCCTCTCACACACACATACACACATGCGCACACACACACACACACACGGACACGCAGGTGTTCTCCATCTCCCAAACCTTGCCACTCCTTAAGCGGACTTAAGGTACTGCTAAGTATTTGATTGACAGACGGTTCTTCCAATCACTTATGCCCAGATTTTTTCAAAGCGTCTCTTCTTCCGACCCACAATCCTTTGCACGTCAGGTCTATGAGCGAGAGTATCAGTCTCCTGCATGAAAACCATCTAATGCATGTTTCCCCCCCCTTCCCCTTCCTGCCCCTCTTATTGGCTGCATGTGTAGGTTTTGGGGCACCGATACTGTTGAGGCTTGTGGGAGCCTGCTTGCTTGTGCTGCCAGGACGTCTCTCTCTCCCCCCCCCCTCTGTGAGGGTGGGGTCATGTAGCATGAGGTCATTTCCATCCTGTAGTTTTTGGACTACACCTCTTTGCATCTATCAGCGGTCGATGGATCTTCTTACTCTCCTCGTTCCTTCTTTCATTTCTTTTACACATTTTGCTTGTTCACTTTTATGTGGCTTCTGGCTTCTCTCAACCCTAATAAGAGTGTGTGTGTGTGTGTGTGTGTGTGTGTGTGTGTGTGTGTGTGTGTGTGTGTGTGTGTGTGTGTGTGTGTCTGTGTGTGTGTGTGTGTGTGTCGGGGGGGGCAGTTGAAGAAGTCAGATGAGTAAACCACTGCGAT
>CM037916.1:16365924-16368267 GCA_021346845.1 Apeltes quadracus
AGAGGACATTCAGCGCGCTGGATGTGCATCTCGTTCCAACGAGGGGGCGGAGCCTGGGCCGCGTGCCGGTCTGCAGTTCGGTGCTCACTCACTCCTTCTCCTTTCTTCCCGGGAAGGCGTTCTCATGGCGTCCATTTTGGATTTAAAGAGGCACTTGAAACGACACCTGAGCGTCGTCACTGTGATTGGCAGGCCCAGACTCCGGGGTCGGCGGGTCGGCGCTCCCTCACTGCGGCGGGTCCGTTTGTGTTGCGGGCGGCCCGTTGTTTTTCCTAGCTGTTGACCTTTGACCTGCGTTGGGCTCAATTACCGTGACCCCTCTTTGAAGGGTGAAAGTCGCTGTGCGTGGTGAACCTCCTCGACCCCCTGACCTTTTGGTGGGGAGGGGGGGAGAGGAGGGGGGGGGGGGGTCAATGAGCCTGAAGCAGCTCCCTCACTTCACACCGTACGTCAGCCGTTCTGTTTATAGCTGCACACTCCAGCGTGTCAGGCGGTCATTCTCAAACAGTTTTTGTATCTTATAATGTATAATAATCATATATTGGTAGTATTATAGATGCTTATTGATCCATATTGGGCTGTCTATCACACAGAGAACCTCAGTAACAAATGTACTTATAAGGAGGTTTTAAAGTCAAGTATTCCAAACGTTCTCTGAGTTACGCCCAAAGGTTTCCCAATCAACTGGAAAGAGACCAGTTTAAATCCCGCCAAACAACTCCGAGGTTTACCTCATTCAGAGGAATGAAGGATGACATCATCCTCGCCCCCCCACACACACCCTCTTCTCTTCTTCTCCTTTAAAGAAAGAGCCTGTCTGGTTGGAATGGACTTAAAATAGTCACCGGTTTGTAAGAAGTCTTTTTTTAATAAGTCATCTTCAGCAAGCTGGTCATTTAGTCAATTCTGTTAGCTAGAGCAGAGGATGCTTAGGGCGGGGCTTACAGTGATTGACGGCACCCGTACATCAACCCCTCCCTCCGTCCCCCCCCAGTCCAAATATGGTCACGGCTGTTCATTCGCTGCAAAAAGTCAAGAAAGAGTCCATGCGACTGAGTGACTCGTTCCGCACGGCGAGACGTTGTGAGCAGGAAGCAGCCACTGAATCCTCACGTCTCATTGGGGGACATGAGCGTGTCCTGGGGGGGGTCCTGGGGGGTCAGCTGTCCTCTCCACGTCGTCACTAAGCACACGGTGACATTGAGATATCTTTGGGGCGGATGTATTTTTTGGTTTCACCTCATCTGTCGCATTTAGACAACCCTTTGTGGTTCTACGATGCTGACGGTGTGGCCTCTCCCCCCCCCTCCCTCCCTCACCCCTCCTCCCCCCCTCCCAGGGCTGATCAGCCAGTGGCAGGGCGAGTCCAAGGAGCGCGTCATCTCGCTGGTGCTCGCCCACCTGCCGCTGCTCAAACCCGGCAACGCGGAGGCCAAAGGCGAGTACATGCGCCTGCTGCCGCGCATCCTGGCGCACACCATCGAGCACGGCCGCCACCTGGAGGAGTCCCGCCAGCTCCTCTCCTACGCCCTCATCCACCCCGCCACCTCGCTGGAGGACCGCTCCGCCCTGGCGCTCTGGCTCAACCACCTGGAGGAGAGGGCAGCCGCCCGGGGAGACTCGCTGGAGAGGCCTCCTCCCTCCGGGCAGCGGCACCACCAGTCCACGCCTCCATCCACCCTCTCGTCGTCGGGCTCCTCCTCCTCCTCCTCCACCAACACCTCGTCGTTGGGCAACCCCTACTCCTTGCACCTCCACCAGCGCTACGGCTCGGACGACCGGCTCAACGGGTGGCAGAGCGCCAGGGACTCGGCGCTGGGGGGCTGGCAGCAGCAGCAGGGCGGTGAGAACGGGCACCTCCTGCTCTACCCGTCCTCCTCCGTGCCGGCAACCATCAACGCCGTGGGAGCCGCTGGAGGTAGGAGGCGCCCCCCTCTGGGCCTCGGCCCGGATTCACTTCACTTACTTTCACACCCGTTTTCATTATTATTATTATTTATGCTCTTTTAAAATGTCCAAGTTTCCAAAACCCAGAGATATTTTTACTGAATCCGCTGACAGCCGAGGCAGCATGAAAGAAACAGCTGACGGTTTATAAATAAAAAACATATTTAAAGAACGAGTCAAACACAAAACACCTCACAGCGGATGAACCAGAACCCCCCACCTGCCCCACCCGGTCATGATGGTGAAAACCACATCCTGTTGACCCCCCCTCTGCGCTGCAGTCAGGCCGGGCGGCCCGAACCCCCCATCCTTTGCCATGTAAGGCAACCTTTGTGGGAGATTGTATTTAGGGAAAATGGCTAATATTTAGGGACTGGAACTTGTAATGTTAGCTGG
>CM037916.1:16373553-16376053 GCA_021346845.1 Apeltes quadracus
TCTTTTATTTCTCAGCTAGTGCCATAAATCCGCCATTGTGTTCGCTCAAAGCGTCGCTGTCGTTTCAAAGCGAGCAGGACTCTGCTGACGGAACCTGTCGTCTTTTTGGTCGTTAGATTTTCCCCTGCGGCTGCTGGAGAGATTCCACTGAAGGATTACTAGAGGTTGAAAAAATGCTTTGCCTCCGCTGGAAGGCTGCTGTTGTCGCCACTCGAGAGCATGTGAAGCATTCCCGCTCAAAGCTAATGGTTTTCACCTGTTACATAAGCAGCAAGGTAATAAGATAATAAGGGCAATTACTCTGGAACAGAGAACCTGTTGGGCAAAGTGACGTCTCTCATTATCAACCTCTAGTGTTACACACACGCACACACACACGCACACACACACGCACACGCACACACACACACACACACACACACGCGTGGGCAGGAGGCCCTGGGTGGGATCCTCGGGTTGCTGCTGCTTTTCACAGCCTGCAGGAGTGAAACCACGTCAGTGACCCTGCAGAGACCCGAGGAGGGATTTGGGTTTAGTTTGTTTGTGTCGAGTCGGGCCGTCCTCGTGGCTTTGGGCCCAGAAAGTCCCACAAAGGTCATTAAATAGAATGTTTAAGAGCCTCGCTGGAAAGAACACACACGTCTTATTTAGACAGAAATGTCTTAACAAGACAAATGGTTTGATTTGAATGGTTCTTCAGCTCTCACACCTCTCCGGGTCAGCCTGCCACGCACACTGGTGGATCTCTGGAATGTTGCGTCTGCTGGTCAGCTGCATATTAGTCGACCTGAGACGACTTTTCACACAAACAAACACACACACACACACACACACACGCGCGCATCAGCTCCAACAAAGAGTTTCTATCCAGTTGTCCATTTGTCCTTTAACGTCAGCTACACTCAAGATGTTTTAGTATATATAAACATATATATACTATATGTGTAATATATGTTTATGTATATATATATATGTTTATATACATTATATATATATATATAATGTATATAAACACATATATATATATATATGTATATATGTGTATATACACATATATATATATATATATAAATAATCATATATTACACATATAGTATATATATGTTTATATATATATATATAGATATATATATATGTATATAAACATATATATATATATATATATATATATATATATAGATATATATATATATACCCATTGTGAAAGCAGCTTTAAACGGGGTTTGCACCTTGAAGTTATTACCTGGCAGCGAAACGAGCAGCCTCTCCCCTCCTGTGCAGGAATGACGGGCATGTTCCCGCGTTCCACACCCTTACCCGCCCCCCTCTCCCCGCTCTCCACCTCTCCCCCCTCCGGCGGCTAAACGCGATCGCGTGTCGCTGCAGCGTGGGGGATCGGCCTCGATGGGGACGACTCCTCGGGCGGTTACAGTTAATGAGCGAAGATGAGCAGAGGCGGTTTTACTGTATTATCTCCTCAGGGCGAGAAAGCCGCGGGGGGTCACACATGTAGCCCTGCAGTTAAATGATCAAATCGCAGTTTCTCGTCTTCCAGCGGCCTGCAGGAGCCTGAGGCTCCTCTCTCTTTGAATCGCCTCCTCGTTCGAGCCGCGCAGAATCACGTCCGGTAAAACTCTGGTTTTGCGTGTTTGACCTGAACGAGGCAGCGGGACACCTGAGTTCAGCCTTCTGATTAAGCAGCCGTTTGTACAGTTTCCCCGGTAGAAGGTTTCCTTTTCCTGCTGCGTGGGCGTTTGTCCACAGGAAGGGGCGACCTTTGAAAACAACAGCGCGTCTGGAATGTTTCTTTTCATTAGTGAGACAGACGCTTGCGGTCTAATAAGCTGTTTGCTAAACTGTAACCTGAATAGATTTCACCTGATATCAAAGTGCCTCTGTTTTCGCCTGAAGCGCCCCGATGTGGTTCGGAGGTGAGAATGAACGCGCGTTAGAAAGACGAGGCGGGAGCCTGCGGCCTTCCAGAGCAGCTGCAAGAAAACCAGCTGCACTGGAGGTGTAACTGCGACGAGGAGGGAATTTAACTACCTGCGAACTTGTATCTCATGTTTATCGGCCACTTTTTATTCCCTTTGTAGAAGATCTGTTAGCTCCTCTTAATCCGTTTCTCACCTCTTCCCCCCAGGAGGATGAAGAGGAGGAGGAAGAGGAGGAGGAGGAGGAGGAGGAGCAGGCGGTGTTGGTGGAGGAGGTGGAGGTCGTCAACACCATCCAGCAGAAGGCGCCGGCGAGCCAGAGGACCGAGCTCAGGGAGATCGTGCAGCCCAACAAGATGGACACGCGCTACTTCGGCGAGCTGCTGGCCGACGTGTACCGGAAGAACTGCGACATCCACTCCTGCATCTCCGAGCACGTCTCCAAGATCCGGGGACAGTAAGTGCTCGCCCGCCCGCCGAAGTCTTTACTAGAACCCAAAACGGTATTCAGAAAGTTAGCCGTGAAAAGAGTCCAAGCAGGTTCATTTCTGCTGTGAAGAGTTTCA
>CM037916.1:16381053-16400211 GCA_021346845.1 Apeltes quadracus
ACCCAATATCCTCTGAGGCCCCGGGGTTTTAGAGTGTAGAGCCAGCGCGCAGGCAGGAAGAGAGACTGCATTATCCGCATCAAAGAGCCAGAGTTAACAGCCATAATCAATGCTTCCCCATTACGCACTCCGGTCTGCTGCTCCCTCTCTCTCTCTAATCGGATCAATGTGCTTTATTGGCATGAATGGAAGCATGATATTAATATGGGGAAAAAAACGGGGGAATTCATCAACAAAAGGGTGGCAACACGGAATGAACCTGGTCAATGATTTAGAGTTTAATCAAATAGAGTTTGTAGAGGATCCCATTGAGAACATATTATAACATGATATGCAGATGATATGACTTCCTATCAACGCCTGAAACGTTACTTACAGATGTGATCGCAGTCGTTTTGTCCACATCTTGACTGTGAAACGGTTTCACAATTTAACAACATAAATGGTCGCTTTTAAGATTGTCACCTTTAACAAATGCAATATGTGTTTAATTTTAAATTGTCCCGTTTAACGTTGTAACGCGTTCCCATGGGTCATTTATACTCATTCCCTGGGAAGAGAAAACAAGTAAAAACACATAAAATGTAACAACAAAGCAAATGAAAACAACATTTCTCGGCCTTTTGCCCTTATTGACCCCTTCTGCCCCACACGGGGCAGAACTATCGACCCCTCTCTCCCAGGAACCAGGCCCCGTGCCCGGGGGTCAGCGACCCGCCGAAGCCCCCTGCCTCGCTGTGGGGTCGTGAAGTGTGTGTGTGTGTGTGTGTGTGTGTGTACGTGTGTTCTCTCATTGACTTCCACACAACCAGAGGAGTCGCCCCCTGCTGGCCAGTAGATAGAACGCAGGTTTGACTCACTTCAGCGTTGAGTATTTAATGCAAGTATTAAGGGCACATGACTGACACCGCCTCAAAAGAACCGTGAGAACTGTTCACAAAAGGCAAAACCAGGATACCGTTTTTTTGTGACGCAGCACAGGAACTCCGTTCTTCCCAAATATTTGAGTCTGATGGGTTTAGCAAAGGAAAGGTGCACCGAGTGACCGTTAGCGCAACAAAGTTACGCTGTAAGAGATACTGTTACAAAAACCTCCGGCCGATCTCTCCTTCTCTTTTAATGTCTGGGCTCTGGCTTGTTTCACTTAATTCTATCTCCTCATCTCCTGATCTATCCATCAGTGTCTCTCTTTGTCTCCCGCTCACCCTCCCTCCTGCCCCCGCTCGTCTCACATCGTCTCCCTGCAGCTCATTTTCACTGCCATCACCCTCGCTCTCTCTCCCCCCCGCGAGTGAACGGGTGAGTGTGGGCGAGCCGCTGATGCACTCCTGGTCATTAATAAAAGTTTTATTCACAGTCAGGAAATGCATTTGAGCCCCGGTGGCTGCAGCTACTCTCAGACACACAGGAAATGGGCGCTTGGCCGACGGCCAATCCTTCTATTTCAGGGGGGTTTGTCCGGAGCCAATCAAGCTGTTCCTGGTCAGTTAATGGATCAGTTGCTCTTCTTCCTCCCTACACCCAAATATCACCAACAATTAGAAGGTGTGTGCGTGCGTGGGGGTTCAAGAGGCGAGTGAACACAACACGGACTGTGGAAAAGTTTTGCTCAACTTAAGTGTCTTTGAGTTTTCGTAACTCGTCGACCGTTTTTGGCTCATTTTCACAAACCGGTGAAGCATCAAAGCAACTTGTCAGGCGTTCGCTAGTTAGCTAGCTAGCACGGCTCCTTTAATTCATTGCTGCGAAAGCTTCCCTCAGTGAGTCTTCGCCTCAGTTGTCCTCATGCGTAAGCTAGCGCGCACCGAAGGAACACGTTAAAAAATGGCCGACCTCGCCGCCCCGCCCAGCAGGCGTTTACGATGACACGAACGCACACAGGAGCAGCTCGGAGCGCAGTGCCGGCAGAAACACATGACTTTGCAGAGCCGCGCGCCGCTAACCAGGCCATCGGCATCGATCCGAGCCGGCGTGACCCACAGCAGCACTCGCTTTGGTTTTGCTTGGTTGGCGACGTGCAAGTTGCATTTCAGGAAGTCCTGAGTTTACAAAGCGGGTGTCTGTGTGCCGGCTTGGTTTAGTTTTGCCCCAAGCCGGCTGTCGGGGAGCTACTTTTGATGACATCACTTCCACACTTAATTCCATCCTAAGGATCCCTGAAAGCTCCATTTACCAGTGGAACACTAATTCAATTAAACACCATTAAATACAGACAGATTGGTTTATAACCTGTGAGACCTTTATTATTTCTGCTTTTTGGTGTAAAACCTCTACAAGAGAAAAAAACTCAAAAGTAATAAATACTGATGTATTTGAGATCATCCCATTTTAGTCTTCAGTGTTTCTCTATCAGCAGTTTGTTTCATCTCAGATATTTTCCTCAACAGGAAACAGAACCCCCCCCCCCCCCCCACACACATTATGGACCCGTGTCCGGTTACTTTAATGTGTGTGTGTGTGTCTTGGTTTGGTCCGGATGGTTGCAAGTTGCTGACTAAGGCCACAGACCAAAAGAGACAAAAGCACACGCACATGCCTGAGCGTCCGCACACGCACACGCACACGCACACGCAGACACAAGAGGCGCTTCGCATTACAGTCATGCAGCACATTGTAAGTGATGTCACTCGTCCTCGTGGACGAGCGAGTGAAAATCTCCAGCATCCCCAGCATCACCAAAGAAAAGTGAAATCTTCGAAATCAAATGAATAAATCTGCTAAAAAAGTGTTTCCCCGTCGTTCAGCGTCCCCCAAATGATCAACATGACAAACACATCGCATGAAGTCATTATGTGAGCACTGCTGCATGAAAAGCATTGACTCTGCTTTATGAATGTAGACACAAATAAAGTGTCAGAATAACAACGCACACAAGTGGAGGACGGGGAGTATATTTGACGAAGCATGATTCATTATTTAACACATGCAGAATGTTAAATACTTTACAACTGACACAAACAGAACAGGGCGCTGGTCTTTCATATTTCATTTCTCTCTCGAGCGGCTCAAAGGTAAACTGCAACTCCAAATGAATGAATGAGAAATCCACATTGTTGTGAAACATAATGATGACAGTAAAAGGTTTTTTGAGGGCTTATAAGTCACGCAACTTCTGCACCACAATCTTACCCTAAAAGTAGTGAAGAAGGAAGTTTATTTTGAAAGGGCTGCACAAATATTGGCTGCTCCACTTTTGTGAAATGCACAAACAAATTGGGGAAAAGCTTTTGTAAGACACCACGTTGCTTGCAGATACGTCGCATCAAAAAGGTGAATTCAGTGTTCTGCATCACGACACGAACCTCCAACCGGCCTTTAAGCCATCGATGAATCAAAGGAAACGCAGCAGCAGCTCTTCTGCCCCGTCATGTTGGTGGAGCAGAAGGGAACTGATTTCAGTGATGGGAGAGGAGGGAGGGGTGAGAGAGGGAGGGGGGAGACAGAGGAGAGGGAGAGGCAGAGCTCTCAGTCATTCATCTCTCGGGGAGAGGAGAGGAAACTACAGACGGACGGGAACACAAACAGGAACGAACAAGGAAGGTTTTTATCCTAAAGTTCAGTTTCTAATCTCTGAAGCTTCTTATTCAAACCAGCTGCAGATTTTCTTTTCACAGCCCGAAGCTTTTTCCTTCCTCCCTGCATGGAGATACTTCCTCCGGGGCGGCTGGAATCTCGGAAAGCTGCAAACTGAAGAGTTGAAGTCTTCTCCGCTCTCTGCATGCTCTCCCAGCGTGCAGAGAGAGGAGCTCGTACAAAGGGACTGGCTGCTTTCCTCGGGAGGAGACCACAGCGCTCCGCGTTGGAGCTCTGGGAAGAAGAAGAGGAAGAGTAGGAGGAGGAGGAGGTGGAGGAGGGAGCGCCACGCTGAGGGGGAGCATCCTCCCTGCCTTACAAACACACACCCTTGTTGCTGGATATCACAGAGCGGTTAACCAGAACCGTAAAATAACATTTAGGCATCGCAACGAATCGCAACAGAAATGATCACTGGGTTCCGTAGACAAAGTATAAGTTAACACACAGACACACACACGCACACACACACACACACACAGACGGACACCCGGGACGCCGCAGAATGGATCTCCCACCAATCAGAGGTAATCATGAATCCACGCTGTCGCCATTCCGCCGATGAACTGCTAACGATCCGCGTGACCTTAAGATGGAAAAAAAGTTTCGCAAACGAGGCATTTTTTTTTAAAAGGTTTGTTTAAAAACGGGGATTTGTTTTTTGTGTGGTGACAAAGCAGCTCACATGCAGATGGAGAGAATGTTCGAACGTGGGTCGGAGAGGCTGCACGTTAAGATTTGAGTTTTTACTGACTGTTGGAGAAAGTTAGCGGACTTGTTCGCACTGACTGACTGTGTGTGTGTGTGTGTGTGTGTGTGTGTGCGTGTGTGTGTGCGTGCGTGCGTGTGTGTGTGTGTGTGTGTGTGTGTGAGTGTGGTGTGCGTGTGTGTGGTGTGCGTGTGAGAGTGTGAGTGAGGGCGACATGCAGGGTTGGGATTGATTGTCCTCAAGGTCGGATGCGGAATGTCAATAGCCATCTCCGCTGGGTGGGACGGGGCAGAGGAGGGCTGTTGTCGGGGCAGAGGAGGGCTGTTGTCGGGGCAGAGGAGGGCTGTTGTCGGGGCAGAGGAGGGCTGTTGTCGGGGAAGAGGAGGGCTGTTGACGGGGCAGAGGAGGGCTGTTGACGGGGCAGAGGAGGGCTGTTGTCGGGGCAGAGGAGGGCTGTTGTCGGGGCAGAGGAGGGCTGTTGACGGGGCAGAGGAGGGCTGTTGACGGGGCAGAGGAGGGCTGTTGACGGGGCAGAGGAGGGAGGGACTGGCCAGCGATGGTTGGACGCGGGAGAGGAATGGTGGAATGGACGGATGGCGAGATTGGATGGCGAGGGCGGGCGGTGGGTTACGCCGCGGCGGGAAGAGCTAATGCATCGACGAATGCAGCAGACGAGTTGCGCCCTGGTGGCCATTCGGGAGAATGCAGCTTGAAGGTACTTCAGGGCAAAAAGAAAGCTGACGCCTCGAGAGCGTTTCCACAGTATTATTTATTGCTTTTGTTCTTATCTCTGGCTCCTTGTCACCATTTAAGGCTGACGTCTACTCGCTTTACTTTAGACTTAGAAAAAACACTTGCAGTCAAAATGTTAACAACCTTATTGGGCGAAACGGGACCATTTTTATCAATTTGCTCGGCGGTCTTTGCGCCCTGTTTATGATGACATTCAGGGAACTTGATTTCTGTCTTTTTGCCTTAGAAGCGAGGCTTTGACTGAGGTTTCTGCAGTTCTAAAATCCAGTCGTGGGGCCCCAATCACCATGGTAACAAGTCACGCGTACGCGCCCACGTGGCGCCCGCGGGTCTGCAGGAAGCGCCGGCTGCTCTCTACTTCAAGATCACAAAAACAGTGACGAGTGTGAATCTCTAGAAACGAGTGAGGCGGCGTCTTAAACTGTCAACATTTCTTGCGAAATGTCGTAACTGTCAGTTATTGGCCTCATCGTCCGTCACTCATTCACTGACTCTCGCCCTCCCTCCCATTCTGGTCTCCCAATCCCGCCCTTAATCCCCCCCCCCTCCGGCCCCCCTCCGGCCTGGCCTCGCTGGTCTGCAGTGTCTATTTCAGTCTTTCCGTTGGGGTCAGATTCGGCACATCCGGTATCTCATCCAGTTTATTGTCATTCAATCCGGCTGAGCTCCCGGAGGGCGCCAGGGGGAAGGCCCCTGGGTCCTAGAGCCTGACGCTCATCAGTCGCGCATACTCAGAACAATGAAGGGGATTCATTGTTTTCATGTGCAACTCATTCGTTTATTCTCTTTTTGTAAACTTGAGTTTACATTATCTGCCGTACTTGTCCTTCGACATGCTCTTCAAGGCATTTTGTGAAGCTTTAAAGAACAGAGCAAACACAATCTGTCACATCGCATTAAACGTTCTTTTAAAAACAATACATTTAAGGTTAAAGTGTGCAGGAATCTCTGTCCTGGGTACAACGTTGAACGTCCGGTCGGGTCTTTGCAGTGATTCTGTTTCGCAGCGGGTCGAAGCAGTTGCTTACTTCGTTCACTACATTCAATCCAACTTAATCCACAAACAAGAGTGTTCTTATACATGAACGTTCAAAATCAGAGATGTTCTGACCATCTTTTCTTCCAGCCCTCGAATCAACTGATATTATAAGATTGCGTTTAAAAAATCTAAGGATTAAACAATGTGGATTTTTCCTGTTATTTGTTAGCAGCGTTACAAAGTACTGCAACACTGCTTCAATCTTAATGTAGTATTCATTCAATCAGTAGTGTGCTAAAGAATCAGTAACAAACTTCAATGTACCAGATTATTTAGGACAGACATTGAAAAGGATGTGAGGATGTAGCCGAGCTCAAAACGCACATAAATTAGATAACTAGGAATTAGCATTAACTTTTTCAAGCTACATTGTAAAGCTCTTCTTCTCCTGGACACTGTGGAGACGAAGAGGGAAAGAAAAGGGGGTGCAGGACAGCGTGAGGGGAGGAGGAGATGTGAGAGGGCGAGAGGAAGGGAGGAGAGAGGAGAGGAGGAGAGGGCAACCCCTCCTCATTCCGAGGCGAAGGGTCACTGCAGTCAGTTTCAAAATGAAACCACGACGTCACCGGCGAGAGACGCAGCGTCGCTCCATCGGCCATCGGCAGGCCGAGTCCAGCTCGGGGACGGACGAGGGAGCCGCTCACATTTCACGATGTGACAAACAGGATGGGCAGACATGTTTGTTTCTGTCCCACAAACTTATGTGGATTCAGAATTTAAACTCTTTTGAAATTTGATGGTCCGTTTGTTTCTTTCTACGACAACGAGCATGTGTAGAAGAACAACCGGGCGCAGGGGCCTGAGCATCGTCCCCCGCTTCAAATCTCCACATGGAGCGCTGTGTGATGAAGCGTAACGGTGTGTGATGAAGCGTAACGCTTGTTTCACAGCCAAAGTGAGAACGTATGACGATTAGCTGGCGCTAAGACTTCATTATTGTATCATTTCAGTACTGTGCTACACCATTTAAGGGAGTTTTTTAAGGGAGTCAAACCCAGCCGTGTGCTTGTGCATGTGTGTGTGTGTGTGTGTGTGTGTGTGTGAGAGTGTCATGGCAGGGCCTCAGTCATCACCGATACTCCCCCAGCACAAAGGTCCATGCTCAGGTTTCCTCTCTCTCTCTCCCTCGCTCTTGATGCTCGACCAATGCTTCTCTGCTTCTTTGCTTTCACATAACGCAATATTCCAAAAAAATGTGTGGGCGACGTGTGGACAACGTGTGGACGACGTGTGGACGACGTGTGGACGACGTGTGGATGATGTGTGGACGACGTGTGGACGACGTGTGGACAATGTGTGGACGATGTGTGGACGACGTGTGGACGATGTGTGGACGATGCGTGGACGGCGTGTGGACAATGTGTGGACAACGTGTGGACGACGTGTGGACGACGTGTGGACGACGTGTGGATGATGTGTGGACGACGTGTGGACGACGTGTGGACAATGTGTGGACGATGTGTGGACGACGTGTGGACGATGTGTGGACGATGCGTGGACGGCGTGTGGACAATGTGTGGACAATGTGTGGACGATGTGTGGACGACGTGTGGACGATGTGTGGACGACGTGTGGACGATGTGTGGACAATGTGTGGACGGCGTGTGGACGATGTGTGGACGATGTGTGGACGGCGTGTGGACGGCGTGTGGACGATGTGTGGACGATGTGTGGACGATGTGTGGACGGCGTGTGGACGATGTGTGGACAATGTGTGGACGATGTGTGGACGACGTGTGGACGACGTGTGGACGACGTGTGGACGATGTGTGGACAATGTGTGGACGGCGTGTGGACGATGTGTGGACGATGTGTGGACGGCGTGTGGACGGCGTGTGGACGATGTGTGGACGATGTGTGGACGATGTGTGGACGGCGTGTGGACGATGTGTGGACAATGTGTGGACGATGTGTGGACGGCGTGTGGACGGCGTGTGGACGATGCGTGGACGGCGTGTGGACAATGTGTGGACAATGTGTGGACGATGTGTGGACGACGTGTGGATGATGTGTGGACGACGTGTGGACGACGTGTGGACAATGTGTGGACGATGTGTGGACGACGTGTGGACGATGTGTGGACGATGCGTGGACGGCGTGTGGACAATGTGTGGACAACGTGTGGACGACGTGTGGACGACGTGTGGACGACGTGTGGATGATGTGTGGACGACGTGTGGACGACGTGTGGACAATGTGTGGACGATGTGTGGACGACGTGTGGACGATGTGTGGACGATGCGTGGACGGCGTGTGGACAATGTGTGGACGATGTGTGGACGATGTGTGGACGACGTGTGGACGATGTGTGGACGACGTGTGGACGATGTGTGGACAATGTGTGGGCGACGTGTGGACAACGTGTGGACGACGTGTGGACGGCGTGTGGACGACGTGTGGATGATGTGTGGACGACGTGTGGACGACGTGTGGACAATGTGTGGACGATGTGTGGACGACGTGTGGACGATGTGTGGACGATGCGTGGACGGCGTGTGGACAATGTGTGGACAACGTGTGGACGACGTGTGGACGACGTGTGGACGACGTGTGGACGATGTGTGGACGACGTGTGGACGACGTGTGGACAATGTGTGGACGATGCGTGGACGACGTGTGGACGATGTGTGGACGATGCGTGGACGGCGTGTGGACAATGTGTGGACAATGTGTGGACGATGTGTGGACGACGTGTGGACGATGTGTGGACGACGTGTGGACGATGTGTGGACAATGTGTGGACGGCGTGTGGACGATGTGTGGACGATGTGTGGACGGCGTGTGGACGGCGTGTGGACGATGTGTGGACGATGTGTGGACGATGTGTGGACAATGTGTGGACGGCGTGTGGACGATGTGTGGACGATGTGTGGACGGCGTGTGGACGGCGTGTGGACGATGTGTGGACGATGTGTGGACGATGTGTGGACGGCGTGTGGACGATGTGTGGACAATGTGTGGACGATGTGTGGACGACGTGTGGACGACGTGTGGACGACGTGTGGACGATGTGTGGACAATGTGTGGACGGCGTGTGGACGATGTGTGGACGATGTGTGGACGGCGTGTGGACGGCGTGTGGACGATGTGTGGACGATGTGTGGACGATGTGTGGACGGCGTGTGGACGATGTGTGGACAATGTGTGGACGATGTGTGGACGGCGTGTGGACGGCGTGTGGACGATGCGTGGACGGCGTGTGGACAATGTGTGGACAATGTGTGGACGATGTGTGGACGACGTGTGGATGATGTGTGGACGACGTGTGGACGACGTGTGGACAATGTGTGGACAACGTGTGGACGACGTGTGGACGACGTGTGGATGATGTGTGGACGACGTGTGGACGACGTGTGGACAATGTGTGGACGATGTGTGGACGACGTGTGGACGATGTGTGGACGATGCGTGGACGGCGTGTGGACAATGTGTGGACGATGTGTGGACGATGTGTGGACGACGTGTGGACGATGTGTGGACGACGTGTGGACGATGTGTGGACAATGTGTGGACGGCGTGTGGACGATGTGTGGACGATGTGTGGACGGCGTGTGGACGGCGTGTGGACGATGTGTGGACGATGTGTGGACGATGTGTGGACGGCGTGTGGACGATGTGTGGACGATGTGTGGACGATGTGTGGACGACGTGTGGACGATGTGTGGACGATGTGTGGACGACGTGTGGACGATGTGTGGACGACGTGTGGACGATGTGTGGACAATGTGTGGACGGCGTGTGGACGATGTGTGGACGATGTGTGGACGGCGTGTGGACGGCGTGTGGACGATGTGTGGACGATGTGTGGACGGCGTGTGGACGATGTGTGGACGATGTGTGGACGGCGTGTGGACGATGTGTGGACGGCGTGTGGACGGCGTGTGGACGATGTGTGGACGGCGTGTGGACGGCGTGTGGACGGCGTGTGGACGATGTGTGGACGGCGTGTGGACGATGTGTGGACGGCGTGTGGACGATGTGTGGACAATGTGTGGACGGCGTGTGGACGACGTGTGGACGGCGTGTGGACGGCGTGTGGACGGCGTGTGGACGGCGTGTGGACGACGTGTGGACGGCGTGTGGACGGCGTGTGGACGATGTGTGGACGGCGTGTGGACGATGTGTGGACGGCGTGTGGACGGCGTGTGGACGATGTGTGGACGGCGTGTGGACGGCGTGTGGACGGATGTGTGGACGGCGTGTGGACGGCGTGTGGACGGCGTGTGGACGGCGTGTGGACGGCGTGTGGACGGTACCCGATGAACCAGTCGGCCACGGCGGTTCGAACCTGCTTCCCTTGAACCCTCCTGTTCCCGACGCGCCGCAGACGAGGTCGCGGTCATGAGCATCGCAGCAGCTTTTAAGGCCAGTGCAGATTTGTTTCATGGCCTGAAAACCCGTTTGTCTCCATGTGGGACGTGAATTTAAGGCCGTGGAAACGGCCTCTCTCCTCTCTCCTGGGACTCGCTTAGAAACGCTTCAAGCAAACCTGATACATTCGGGGATGTGGTTGTGTGGAGGAAACCATTTGATATTCAGTCCTAGTAAATTGATTTCACGTGATACGTAACAGCACATCATGGAAATAGATATGACACGCAGACATAAACCATGTGACCCGTCCCGACTGTAAACACTGGCTGTGTGTTGCTGCTACTGATCACTGAGGCGATGAATCGTGTGGACACACAGAACTGTTGGCGACTCACGACGACGCCGCCTTGAAAAGTGGGCGTGTCCAACTCACTGGCCCTTTAAGGACGTTACTCATCACGGTCACAAGTGTTTTTAGCTGCTGAAAAATCTTTGACAAGTTCCCCCTAAATCCACCATGCTTCCGTCACTGCTGACCTGAGCCGAGCGTAAAGGATGACCATCAACAGATGATCAGCAGAAGCCCTCTGAGCTCTGTTCTCCTGGCGGGTCCATCTGGAGAGAATCATGAGACGCGCCTGTGATCACGTGGACGCGGCCCAAGACGCTCGTATGCTGCTTCCTGCATCTAATCTCATGATGTGCGCTGCTTCTGATGCGCTCCCATTTGGCATCATTAGTCTCTCTGTGTTGTTGTTGTTGTTGTTGTTGTTGTTGTTGTTGCCGTGTTTATCATACACACAATTACAAACATGCAATCCCCTTCCAAAGTGAGCAGCAGATACGAAGCCTTTCTTCATTCAGAGCTCATCTGAAGTCTGAGCAGGGAATCAAATCAGCTGCACTTTCTACCAGACTTTAGACCTTTTATTTAATTCATTTTTTTGCTCATGCATCTACGGCACTCATAAGCAAATTTAGATTTAACTTTCAAGCGTTTCGAGGCAGCATTAAATGAACAAACAATGCACTTCTGTGGTGTACGTTCATTAGCATTGCACATGTACAGTGATTACATCTTTCCTGAAACAGCTTCCCTGTTACTCCAAATAAACCAGGCAGTTTTCATTAAAGAGACGTAGTTTTCCAGGAAACACTCCGGGGTTCATGTTGCCATTTTTAAAGGCAGTTATTGGTAGCCATTAAAGAAAAACCACGTCCTGAGGCTGAATCCGCAAACCGCAACTCAGTGCACTTTGTATTTAATCTCTGGTCTCCTGAAATAAGCCTCCTTCTCAACGAGGTCGTCCCCGAACGGGACCAATTCCAAACACCTGAGCGACCTAGTGGAGCTCGTAAAACCCTCCGGCAGGAAACACGTGTGTACAAAGGCTCCATTCAGAATGAGACCTGCAGCCCCGCTGCTCCTTGGCAGCGCCGCCGGCCCTGCAGGTGGGTTCCCTCCGCGGCGGCGGCAGCTGTGTTGCAACAGATGCTAAATTACAGTGTGGACCCGGTGGTCGTATCTCTAATAGTAGCGTTGCAGAACCTCAGCGGTCATGATGACATGGCTCACGTGGAGTCGTTTCTGGAGCGCAGCAGGCCAGCCGTTTGCTGTGCGTCATGTGATGTGGGACGTTTTGGGGGGCGACGGTGGCTCAGTGGATCAGGGTCGTCCTTCAGTCAGACAATCGGCAGTTCAATCCCCCCCCCCCCCCCCCCCCCCCCCCCCCTTTTGTCAGTGTCATCACGTGTGTCACTAAGTATCAATCATGCCAACAGCTCTGGACCTTGGATCTTTCAGTGCAGCTTGTCAGACAAAATGTGTGATTTTAAAGCTGTGAATTTGGCGATTAAAGATACGAAAAGCTGTTTTTTGCAAACGTGGTTATAAATATGACGGTGGAGGGCTGGATTCAAACTGAGGTTTTGTACAACATGCTGCAAGCGAAAGAGTGCAACTAAAAGGTTGCAAAAACATGTGGGAATATGCAACATGCCATTGGAGCATTGGTCGGTCCGAGTTTATGTTAAAGCTCCGCCTTCTCTGTGTGTGTCGGCAGGTTTATCTGATGTGCCGTGAGTGAGAGGCCCCGGCCTCCCCCCTCCCCCTCCTGGATGGACCCCGCCCATTCCTTCAGGATGGAGCTGGACCCCCAGCAGGTCCCGGTGCTGTCGCTCGACCAGATACGTGCCATCCGGGCCAACAATGACTACGTGGAGCGGCCCGTGGCGCTGGAACCGGCGTCCCTGTCCGGATTCTTTTACGCCCACGAAGACCGTTACCCCCACGGAGTACACCCCCACCACCCGCAGCCTTCTTTCCACTCGGCCCTGCCCCGCAGCCACAGTCAGCAGCAGCACGCCCACCCGCCCCACCTGAGCCGCTCCAGCACCGTAAGCTCCTCCATGTCTCGGACCAGCGCCGCCTCGGACCAGCGGCTGCTGGCGGGTTTGACGGCCTCCCGCTCCGACCTGGGCCCCGCGGTCCGCTCTCAGCCCAAAGGAGAACTCAAGCCCGACGCTTCCTTCGGCAAAGGCCTGACGGAGGAGCAGCTGGGCGAGCCGGGCCGCCACCTGTTCATCTGCGAGCGCTGCGGCCGCTGCAAGTGCCGGGAGTGCTGCGCCCCCCGCCGCCTGCCCTCCTGCTGGGCCTGCGGGCAGCGCTGCCTGTGCTCCGCCGAGAGCGCCGTGGAGTACGGCACCTGCCTGTGCTGCGTCAAGGGCCTGTTCTACCACTGCTCCGCCCAGGACGACGAGGACAACTGCGCCGACCGGCCGTGCTCCTGCGGGCCGGCCCACGCCTGCGCCCGCTGGGGCACCATGGGCCTGCTGGCGCTCTGCCTGCCCTGCCTCTGCTGCTACCCCCTCGCCAGGCTGTGCCTCGCCGCGTGCCGGTGCGCCCACGACCGCTCCACGCGCCCCGGCTGCAGGTGCACCAACACCAACACGGTTTGCCGCAAGGTCTCCGCCTCCTCCAACCCCAACCCCGGCCCCCCGCCGCCGCTCCGCAGCAAGGCCCCGGAGAAGCCCTTGTGACAGGCCTGCAACCGCCAATCGGCCGTGCCACAGCTGACATTGTGACGGCACCCGGCTGCGTACGACAAGCCGACCGACCAACCGGCCGACCGCGTCGTTCACCCAACACACCTTGAACTTACTTCATCTCCAGCTCAGGAGGGACCAAAGCTTCACTGTGCCTGTTCACGTGGGAGAACGCAAGCTGAAGAAGAAGAACCTGTGAACCATTTTGCCGAACTGCCCTTTGACCTTAACCGAGACGTCCAGACAGAATCAGACACCTCTGTAGTCTGGACGCGTTAAATCTATTTATTTATTGATGGACCTCCACCCTGTGCAGAGGAGCGATGGAGCACGTCAGGGCGGAGGCGCGTCCCACGGCAACACGCTCTCCGTCCTCTAAAAGGCTGAGAGCGAGAAGTCGCACGAGAGGCCACGGGGACGTTCGGAAAACTCCTCAAAAGGTTCTCAATAAATGAATGAATTAAAAGAAAAACCTGTGCCGCAGTGCATATTTGACAGAAGCACCGAGGAACAAAGTGAGAACCAAGACGCATCCGTAACGGTTTGACACCAAACCAAGGGACCCTGCACTGTGTGGACGGAGACAATTTCAATGCTGTTAAGCTCATTTGTAAAGCAAAAACGCTGTGAGGCAGACGGACGATGTGCATCCCAGAAAGCTGAGAGGGGGGGGGGGGGGGGGGGTATTTAACCGGAGGGACGGGGCATCCATTGTCACCCGGCAGCGTGTGTGTGTGTGTGTGTGTCCTCCTACTGTACAACAACTTGTGCATCTACAAGCTTTGCCTATGGTTTGTTTGTGTTCTCGGGGAAAAAGCCTCCCTAGTCGTATTTTTAGCAGCGCTGCTTCAGTGGTCGGGTTTCCTCCCGAAGTCAGTCTGTCGCCAAACCCCCCCCCCCCCTCTCACCCCCCCGCATTGCCCATCCACCAATGAGACGAGAGTGAGATGGTCCAGCCGTAGCAGCACGTCATCAGTCGTTTGAGGAATGATTTTGCCTCGATGGACTTACAGTGAGGAAAGTGACGGTTTAAGGCTCTTCAAGGCGGCCCTCAGGGATTACGGGATTAATGGTGGAAATAGAAAGAACGCTGACATTTAACCGTTTTTAGTCGGATTAATGCAACTACCCCCCGGGTCACTTTAACCACAGCACCGATCCTGCCTGGTAACGAGGTCCGGCTGCTGGTTATAAGCGTCCCTTTGCCTCTGGTCCTGGTATTGTAAGTTAGAACAAAAATAATAACGAGCTTTTAAAATGAAACAAATAACATAATTAGAAACCCAACAAACAAACAAAGGCCAGCTGACACACACACACACACACACACACACACACACACACACACACAGATATCCCTGCATGTATCCGCCTCTCCTCTCACGCTCAGCGGGCTAAAAGCCTCCAGTTGGTCCACAGAGAGCTGATCAGACAGGCAATTAGCTCCATGATAGCTCCTAATGCGCCACAGAAGAATGGAGGGAGGCAGGGAGGGAGGGAGGCAGGGAGGGAGGCAGGGAGGGAGGCAGGGAGGAAGGCAGGGAGGGAGGGAGGCAGGGAGGGAGGGAGGCAGGCAGGAAGGCATGGAGGGAGGAAGGCAGGCAGGGAGGGAGGCAGGGAGGAAGGCAGGGAGGGAGGAAGGCAGGCAGGGAGGGAGGCAGGCAGGAAGGCAGGGAGGGAGGGAGGCAGGGAGGAAGGCAGGCAGGGAGGGAGGCAGGGAGGAAGGCAGGCAGGGAGGGAGGCAGGCAGGAAGGCAGGGAGGGAGGGAGGCAGGGAGGGAGGCAGGGAGGAAGGCAGGGAGGGAGGCAGGGAGGAAGGCAGGGAGGGAGGAAGGCAGGGAGGGAGGGAGGCAGGGAGGGAGGGAGGCAGGGAGGGAGGGAGGCAGGGAGGGAGGCGATGAGTGGACGCTGGTGTTTGGCAGATAGACACCTCATGAGGAGGGAGAGAGGGATGCTGGGAGAAAAGACGTTGGTTGCTTGGTAAGAAAAGAGGAAGATGCACTTGAAAAATGCTCTTCACGCTTTAATTTAGCGTCAAACGCAAACACGACAAAAGCGGACGGCTCTTCGAGGAAGCCAACAAAAATGTTACTTTGCTATATTTTTCTATGTAAATATGGGCTGATAACTATTTTTATTCTTCTTTCCGTTGTCTATATGAGATGGATGTTCCATTGTAGTGAACATTTACATTACTTTGCTGTCCACTTGGGATCAGTTCAGGAGCTTTTGGGGCAGCTCTGACAGTAGCC
Organism: Apeltes quadracus; assembly: GCA_021346845.1. Classification (NCBI taxonomy): domain Eukaryota; kingdom Metazoa; phylum Chordata; class Actinopteri; order Perciformes; family Gasterosteidae; genus Apeltes; species Apeltes quadracus. Next base: position 16,396,738 of record CM037916.1, read on the forward strand.
ATCAGTAAAAAAAGAAAACGTAGCATGTAGCATCTACAAACAGAAGCGGAGCTCTGCTCTTTCTGCACAAAACATTTCCTCTCAATGTGGAACGTTGTTGACAAGAAAGCCACCTGAAAGACAATAAGCGGGTTGCTCCAATGTGTGATGTTTCCCTCTGATGCACAGGTTGGTCCCTGGAGGACGCACACTGAATGAGCATATTATATTATTATATGTTGCAACTTCCTCCCCTTTAAGTCTTTATTTTTCTTTATTAAGTATTGGCACCCAAACCTCGGTTTACGTCGTGTCCACATTGGTGCAGATGAATTTGAAAATGTTTTCAACCACCATAAGCAGAAGTGAAAATCCTGAGCTTCCCCAAAGCGCTCGCGTAAGCTCGTCATGCTCGTCTGCTGTGGCACGTTCTACCCTGCATGCACGCTCTGCTGTGAGAGCAGAGAAACACCTTTCTGTTCTTATGGTGATTGGAAACAATAATCAGAGCACGTGACACGCGCGCACACGCACACACGCACACACCGCCCCCCCCCCCATTGGCTGCATGTCACATTCATAGATTTGTGTCGAAGATGGTTGACGATACGGAGGAAACATGTTCGGAGCAAAGTGTAACCGTTGTGTGTGAACCACAGACACACGGGGTGCAGAGCAAACACCCCCCCCCCCCCCCCCCCAGTCAGGAACGGGCTTAAACCGAGAGAAAGACACTGCAAAGGGCCGTGAAGCCAAGCAACTCCAAATGACTGCAAACAGCATGGAACACAACAAAGGGACGCAAAACAGACCGAAACCAACTTCTCTGTTCTCAGTCTTAAACTGCTTCATGCGGCACTTTACTGCATTTAACATGCACATGAATGCATCCTTATTTGGAGCAAGTTGCGTCAATAATTTAAGGAACGCATCGTATACCTTAAAAACATCCCGTGTGTGTGTGTGTCTGTGTGTGCGACCCGCGTGTTCATGGGTCCAGGTGTTTCCCCACACGCGTGTCGGATGCTGAGCCGCTGCGACCGCTCGACAGCGACCGGCGCTTTTGGTACTAATTGGCATCCTGTGTTGTAAGAGAAATTAAGAAGAGTATATGGAACAAATATATATATAGAAATCTATCTTAAATGAATATATTATATATGGAACAATATGCATTTCTCACTTTCCGTTTCTTCGCTTACACCGCTTCATGGGTATTTATTTAAACGGGTGCTTACAATAATCCGCAGGGTGGTATTTATTTTACAAGGAGCGCCGGTGTTGTGTGTCTTTTGATTCGGTCTGTTCGGTCGTCTCGGTGCGGCGAGGCCGCTGCTGCCCTCCTGGCTAAAGATGAACCAATAAAAAGGAGTCTCCCAAACACAAACCGAGCAAATGTGTGAGTTCACTGACTGACGATGTATTTACAGATATTTAAGTCACAAGGTTTGATTAAAATATGATGTGTAAGAGAAATCATGGGACACGTGTGAGACGTAACACGTCTCATAATAACTTTCATGAACATACAGTAAAGATAAACACGAAACATGGCCGACACTGGCTGAGATGAAAGAACGATGAATACAACTTCCTGAAGCGGCATCGGTGACCTGTCAATCAGAGTAGCCCCGCCCCTCAGCATCCCCCCAGGTATTTACACACCTTTATGACGCATCCGACTCTAAATGGACCAGAATTTACTAAATTACCATCATGCTTTTCTTCACTGGAAAGAAGGGATTGAGACCACTAATTCATGTTGTACTGCGTTAATAAATCCGGAGAGAAGGTGAGTCTTCTATTCATAATGGAAGTTTGAAGAGTCTTCCTCGTCTGCTGCCTGGGGGGCTTCCTGCTGGGATTTCAAGATCGCCACTCGACATCATTGAAACGCAGATCAAACCGAACTAACAAACGTCCTAATTGTCTCCAGATGAAAAAACCTGGCGTTTCTTTCTTTCGCTGACGTCGCGGGAAGAAATCGAAGCACCTGCGATGAGATCTGGGTGAAGCGTCTTTATGCTCCACCCCCCCACTCCGCTCTGCTGGGCCCATAAATAAGTAACCAAGGCCGGGTCACACTAATGGCTTCCCAGACCAGTGGATGCAGATGTGTGTGTGTGTGTGTGTGTGTCTGTGTGTGTGTGTGCGTGTGTGTGTGCGTGTGCGCATGCAATACAAAGAGAGATGAGGAGCGAGTGGGAGGGATTATTAGAGGAAGAGAAACGCGACGTGAGTGAGTGTTTGTGTTTTTGTACAAAAAAAAAGAAAAGCACAACCTTTCTTAAATCAAAATGCATTAAGGCAGAGCTCTTAGCGTCACACACACACACACACACACACACACACACACACACACACCACAGAGCACACACTCATACTTTCTCTCCCGTATGTGTGTTAAAAGTCTGATACAGAAAATAAAATATGCATGCATGTTTTCCTCAACAAGCTTTTACCAGTAAACCCGTTCACCAGCTGATCTGCAAGAGGTTGCTGGTTCAATCCCACAGATGTTTGCAAGCGACCTCTGACCCCTCTGGGGAAACAGGTCCATGCTCGTATTCATCTTAGCGCCGTTTCTGCCCCGTTGGTTCAGAACCCTTCGCACGCAGTCCGATGACGATTCTGGACGTCTCTAACTGGGACACTCTGCGGCCGAGGCGCGAGGAGGGGTCCTTCCAGGAAGTCTTTCATCGGTGGCCACGCCCCCATCGGGCCGACGTCACGTCGAGGCCTCGGGGCGACTGACGCTCTGCATGGTTTGTTCATTTGCAGCGCAGCTTCTCCTGCACGCAAAGTGAGTCTGTCGAGGGTCTTTTACGTATGTTTTGTAAACCGTTCTTTAGAGGTCAGGTCAGGTCGAGCTGAGAGAAACAAACACGCTCTCCCCTCCCCGATGATGAGCGATGCCACTTCTGCCCGTGACCTCTGACCCCCCCTCCGCTCTTTACCCTCACTAACCTGGGCACCTTCACTGTGGCCCTTGTTGTTTTTCATACAGCCGCTGTCCCGGTGCACCATGGGAGTTTGTCCCGCAGTCACTCAGGGACAAAGCCGCCTGTCCGTCAGGCGCCATACAGCTGTCAATCACCTCAGAGATCAGTCTTCGGTGTGCGCACGGACGCCGCCGCAGCGCCGCCGGCGACCCCGCGCTCACTCGTCGTCAATGGCGGAGCAGGAACACAAATGAGAGGGGAGGGTCAAAGGTCGAGGTGTCCAGGGGGGGAGACGGCGCGTTGCTCAAGGACACTTCAGCGAAATGAACGGAGGCCGACACTCCGACCTCACGCGCGCGGTTACAGCCGCCAATTCCTTCTTTTTTTTTTTTTTTTTTTACTTTGAATGGTGTCAGTCGCTTACGAGCAGAACACGATGTTTCCAAAAAGGGAGGAAAATAAAAAGCATTTCAGTTCCACTGTGTTACCTTTGATACGAGATCAAGGAGCTTCTGGGTGTGTGTGTGTGTGTGTGTGTGTCTGCGTGTGCGTG
>CM037916.1:16400222-16407722 GCA_021346845.1 Apeltes quadracus
CCCTCTTACTTTCTGCATCGGAACGTTTCTGGTCCTGCTAAGACGCCGGGCTGGTTTCAAAGATGACGTAATCAACGGTCTGTTTCATCCAGAGACTCTGAGATAATCAGCCTGCTGTCAGAGGAGGAAACAAACCCTAAAACAAGCGTCAGTTAGTGTTTGAGCATATTTCTGAGTAAAAGCGCATTTCCTTAATGACGTGGTCTAAAGTCTAAAGTGATGAAAGTTTAAAGGTGTGCGCTGCCGGTTTGTCGTGCGTTAAGAGCCGTTTGCGTTTGCGTCCGCAGCCATAGAGGATTCCGGGATGGGCGGCATGAGGCTTCCCATCGGGATGACGCGCCGAGCCATCAGCTATGACGACACAACCTGGAGGCGCCCATGTCCACGCCGCCGCACGACATGAGCATCAACAACCTGTGGAGGCGCCCGTCATCCCGGAGAGGAAGTTCACGCGCCTGGCGGAGGTGAGGCGGGGAAAAAAGCCGCTTTACTCGTTTGGTGGATCTGCTCTTTTTGTCAAAAGGAGGCCGCTGAGCTTAGCTGATGATGATGATGATGATGATGATGATGTTTGTCATTCTCTTCCAGGAGGATGAGAGCGGTGCAGTGAGTCAGTCCACAGTAGCGGACAGCGCCCTCTTCAGGGCACCAGCTGTGGTGAAGACCAAGGCCTCCTCCGTCATCATGAATTCTCTCATCACCAGTACGTAACCTCGGTCAACCCCGTTTTCACTCTCTGTGCTCTTCAGTGGATGATGATAATAATAATAATAATATTAGCTAGCTGACTACACGGTCACTCATTTAGTAAAATGTGGAACAATCATTAAACTCTGTTTTATATTCAAACCTTTTTTAAACCATAATGAACCCTTTTTTTTCTTGCTCTCTCCCACAGAGCAAACTCACGACAGCGTCTACAGGTTTGAGCAGCGGGCGGGCCTCACCGACACCAGCTACACCCCCCACAAAGGCCTCACCGCCGAGGAGACCCGGCTCCACCACCGCATGCCCGAGTCCCTGCAGGTGATCCCTCCCCCACCGACCACGACGACGACGATGTCATGACCTCTGGATCAAGAGGATTAAATGTTCATCTGTACTGAAGACGGAATTCTGCTTTGTTGTTGTTGTTTTAGAAACTGCAGATTCAAAGTATGGAGGCCAGAGAAGACCGACAGAGCTCCTCGGCTCAGTCCACTCCGTCCAACACTCCTCACAGCTCCCCGAAGCAGCAGCGCAGGTACACATGCACCATCCACGTGCACATGCTGCATGCAAGCGTTGCAGCTGTTTGTTTACACTGTGTGCGTTTGAAGGGGCTGGTTCAGCAGCACCGCTTCAGAAGCCAGCGGCGGCTCCTCTAACAGCAGTGTGGATCTCGGCGCCGGCGACACGGCGGTGGAGCGCTGGAGCGTTTTCGCGCCGCGGCCGGTGGTCCAGAAGTCGACCTCTGACCTCGGATCGGACCCTGCGGCCTCAGGTAAACCTCCTCTCCCTCCCAATCGGAGGTGAGATGTGGACCCGAGCGCCCGAGTTTAGGTTAACGGCTGATCACATGAACTCCGGACTGACGGTAAACACGGACCGAACTTTGCTGCCACTTTGTCAAAGTCGGATCAGACCAGTTTGAATTGAGACGGTTGACGGCTGCTGAGAAACGACGCTCACAATCTCACATGGAATCTATCAAATTCTGTGTTCCGAGATGACCGCAGGTAGGTCGTTCGCGGCAGCACTCGTCTTCTGACACAACAACGTTTTTTAAATTCAAGGGTGTTTAATTGCTCGCACAGATATTCACGAGGAAAGCTGTGAACCATCAGCTTATAGTTTACTTAGCGAACCAGTTTAGTTATTAAAAATCCAGTAAATCTGAAATTTAACCTGATTACAATCGGAACAGCTCAAAAAGCCTGAGCTATTTAACCATCTAAACCTCGAGCAGTTTAGAGCCGTCTTTTAGTTGTAGTTGAACAAAATGTTCATAAATGAATGAAAACAAGCGAGATTTCATATTTTAAAAAATCCTTTTTTGGTTTATTTTTCTGATAAAAGGTTCTACGCGTTGGGTCATTAAAGCCTCACATCATTTTATTTGCCCGTTTCACAAAATCTCTCTTCCTTTTTCCCAGCAGGCTTTGCGCTGCAGGCGTACCGCGGCGCCCAGAAGCCGACGCCCATGGAGCTGATGAAGTCGCAGGCCTCGCGGCTGGCGGAGAACCCCTCCGCCCAGCACGCCAACCCCCCCAGAATGGAGATCCCCCCCGTGGAGGGCCGCCGGCAGGCGGCGCGGCCGCACAAGCTGAAGCCCAGAGACATGAACGTGCTCACGCCCTCCGGCTTCTGAGGCGCCGCCGCGCGTTCGGGGAGGAAGCGTCGTCGTCGTTGCCGTCAGCTCTCGCTCGAGTGGTTTTATTCGTCGTTCCCGTTTTGAAGTGCAGAACGTTTCCATCATCGCGCTCCTTTGATTATCAATTCATTAGGTTTTGTATTTTTGTTTTAATGGAAACCACTTTGTAGAATGTGATTTTTTTTTTCTTTGTGACAATTTACTGAATATCTCAGTTTTCTTTTCATTTAGTTGAATAATCTACGCTGAAATGAATACGCTTCGTCCCTGCAGGAGAGTTTATTCGCTCTGAACCCTTTGACGGATTCTATCTGGTGTGACATTTCCAAAGTTTACTTGACTAGAAAGTAAACGGAACCGCCGCGACGGCAAGAGGACGGATGTAAATAATGTCATTTAGCTGGTTGATTTCGCGTGTGCGGCCGCAGTTACAACATGCAACGTTTTTAAGAAAACCTTCCATCTCCATCTTTGAGGCGTCTCCTGCAGGAACCTTCAGTGTTCCGTTGTTTCAGAGCCGCTGGCTGATCCCGATAACTCGTGAAGACGACTGGTCAAAATGAATAATGCACTTTATTCCCACTAGACACAAAGCCTCTCATGTCACACATTCCTATGTGCACAAAGCTCTTGTTCCTCTGTGTCGACGGAATGTTTGTGGTCTTAAAAGTGGCACTTCAATATTTAAATTCCTTAAATACAGTTTAATACAACTTAAACAACAGAACAAAAAGCAAAAGGTCTCAGGAAATCCTGCGTACTGAAATGTTCCATTTATTTGGTGGGTTTTTTTTTTATACAGATGTTTTAATTTATAGTTTTGTTCTTTCTTATATCAACCATTGTAGCAACATTAAGTTAATCTGCGTGATTTATGACTAAGGTCACAGGTTACACAAAGGAGGAATCCAGGAGAAAAGAAAACGAGGGTTTGAGGCGGCCATGATTCTTTTCCACGAGATTTCGGAGCCTCGCCGGCTGCTTTGTGATTATCGACTGAAGAGAAATGGAGTCACTCAGAAAAGTATTTTTTTATTCCCACGTGGAAGCAACCGTTGAGAAAAACCGAGGCTTTCTGCAGAAATAGCTGACGGCTCATATTTTTATTCAAGCTTTCTGCAAGACGTGTAGCTTGGCAGCGCTTTAGGAGCACTAAGATTTCACCCGTCAAAGGAAGTGAATCATCTGACGTTGCGCTTATTGATTTATTTGGCGGTTCGTCGACACAGTAGTTTCTCTTGGTAGTAGAAATATCCTGCTGACGCAGCTGTAAATATGAGATCTGTGTTGTACGTGTGACGCTACCCTTTGAATCTCCCTGACTGAAGTATCACATCTGGATCTGTGTGTGGATGTCAGAGACATTTCCCTTTGTTAAATAAATGTTACGCTGTCATCAGTCGAAACCAGAGTCTGTGTTTCATTGCAACCTGTTTTTGCGTAATATATTTGACAAAGCAGAACTGTTTACGGTCATTGTGGTTTGTAATTTATCAGCCTCAATGAAAACTTACTTTCACAATTAAAGAGCAAACCTTTGTGGTTTTGTATTCTGCATTAGCACTGTGTTCCCCAGCAGACCTGTGTGGTTAACGTTTATCTGTCAAGTGGAAAACGCATATAAGAAGACTCACAGATTTTTAACTGAGTTTATTTTCCTGGTAAAATGTAGATGTGTTTTCTTCATGCAAAGTGAACCTGAAATCAAGAACATGACAGTCGAGTCAGTCGCAGCATCGCCGCTGAGTCCGGTGTCCCGTCTGTCCGAGCTCGAGTTCTGGCATCACGCGCTTCGGCCACAGCGACTCACGCCTTTGTTCCGGTACACTTTGTCTTCTCAAAGGTGACCTTTATGTTGAATGATACATTAACTCCCTGAAAAGAAAACCCACTCTGTGGGTCCTGACCCCCCCGACCCCGAACCGGCTCTTCAGCTTCCGGACCTTCTGGACACCTGTAAGCTCGAGTTTTCAGAGACTCCCTCGGCCTCCTCTTCCTCCCGCGCCCCCCCCCCTCCTCTCGGCCTCCCCGTACATCTGGAAGAACAGCTGCATCTCCCGCTGCAGCGCTTCGTTTCGGAGGTCGGCGTCCGCCTTGGCTCGCTCCATGTCGCGGACTTTGATCTGCGCGACGCTCCGGCTGCGCTTCTGCCGCTCCAGGCCGACCCGCAGAACCGCCACCTGGCGCTCCAGGACGTCGTTGCAGCGCTCCAACCTGCCGCGCGCACACACACACACACACAGGCACAGGTGGTACGCAGCACGCCGCATGCATTTGTGAAAGCTCGAGGGCCCTCGTCTCACCTCTGTATCCTGGTCTGGTACTCCGCCTTCTGCTGGGCCATCTGATGCTGCAGCTCGGCCAGGATTGAGTGAGCGTCCCCGGGCTTCGGCTGAGGCCCAGGCCCCTGTAGCACCGGAGGACCAGAGGGGAGGAACACCTCTGAGCTGCCCGTGCTGAGAGGGCTGTCGCTGGGTGCGGAACAGGAAGCTGGGGAGTTGAGGTGGTGCGCGCCGTCACAATTGTCCTCATTGTCGTTGCGGTCTTCAGGATCGTCATAGCCGCCGTTTTCCTCTCCTGCCACCTGACCCAGGCTCGTCGGTGTCTTTGGCGACGCGTCGGGACAGACCAAGGCCATGGCTTCACCGCCCTCGTCCAACGGTAGGACCTCGCAGGACGACCACGAAGACGAGGAGTCCCTCGAATGCTCCGCCCCCTCCAGCGCAGCATCCTCCTCACCGGGTCCCACGTGGCCTCCTGGATCGTCCCTCTCAAAACGCCCGGCGTCCTCCATCCCGCGACGTAGAGACTCTCCGTCCAGGTTGTCGTATACAGAATGGTTGCTGTCCTCCCGGGCCTCGCTGCTCCCCCTGCTGGCTGGTCCTGCCTCTGCTGGGTCAACAGCTGCAGAGGACGGGCCCTGCCCGGCGCGGCGCTGGCGATAAGCGATGTTGTGTCGGGCAGAGTGGTGCTGAAGGGGCTGACTGGAGGACAGGCACGGGGTTGAAGCAGTTCTCCGGGTGGGAGGAGGTGTAGCGATGGCCGAGAAATCTCTTCTGGCCAAAGGACAAGTCCGATTTGGCAGCAGCAGAGAAGACGCAGCTGAAGAACGCCAGGAAAGGAAGGTTAGACTTTCCTGATCATCCACATAGAGGTTGATCTCTTTAAATGATGGAGCAGGCAACCAGGCAATCGAGCTCTGTGTATGCTCTATGTATAATTCATCGTAATTAACCGTCAGTAAGATCAATACTGGCAGAAACACAGGAAGTAAGGACTAAAGCCCGGCGGTTTGTTTGTACCTGGAGTTCTGCCCTTCCGCAGAGGGCCGCCACAGCTCGGGATCCACGATGAGGGGCATCGACAGCTGGCGGAGGCAGGGCGGCGGTTGGAGATGAGGCTGCCTCAGGGCGCCGGGGGGGCGGTGCGCGCCGGGCGGTGGGAGGGCGCAGGCGGTCGGGGGCACTTTGGCAAACAGAGACTTGTGCTCTCTGATCAGCTCCAACATCAGCACCTGGACCAGGGCGGCGCCTGGCGAGCAGAATGCGATACACGCAGATACTTGTGGGGCTGTAACGGGGTTAATGTGGTAAATTGTGACTAAATCAGACTTGTGTTGCCCTCTACCTCCCATGATGCTTTGTGGGTCCTCAGCTTTGGCTCGGAGGATGTTCGGTCCAAACACGGTGGCCAAGTTCTGTCCGCTCATCTGGTTACTGCTGGAGTGACTCTGGACCTCGTTTAGAAACCTTCACGCACAGAAAAGCCATTTAATAGTTAGTTAAAATCAATTCTGCTGCGAATTATTAAGTTTGAATCTAGAATATTTCCAAATACAAATATTCTACTGCTTTTAAAGTAGTTTGAAAAAACAGAGGAGTCAACAAAGTGTCAATGGTTTGTGTTCTTACCGGCAGATAAAGTTGAGTAGGTTGAAGTTTGCAACTGGCAACTCATGAAGAAGATTTCTCAACTCTGCCAAAACCTGAGAGGAGAAAGACGACACGAGCCCAACGGTGATCTGTGCGAAATGTGGTTGCTAGGCCTCAGTAGAGTCTGGACTAGTTTTGGACATCGACGTGCTTCTCTCTTACAGTCTTGCTTCCTGAGGGAGGTCGTGTGGAGCCTCGGCACTAAACTGAGCTTCTGGCGGTAACTTTTTTTAACAATGAACCAACTTACAAGAGTGCGTTCAATCGACAGCTTCTGACCACACAGCAGGAAGTCCTGGTAGCGTCTGTAAGGAACCAGGGGCTCTGGCAGCTGTCTGAGGTACAGCGTTAGCAGTGACGCCACCGTGTGGACGTCTGTGCTGCTGCAGAAAAACCACACAAAAGAGAACTCGTATGTCCCCCTGTGAGTTAAAAAGGGACGATGCGTTGTACCTGTCGAAGGACGGCCTCTCTCCCGCATCGAAGGCCTCCTGCAGCTCTTTGACCAGACTGGCCTGTCCCGGCTGGCGAAACAAGCCCACCTCGTGCAGCCCGCACTCCCGGATGAAGTTCACACACTGCTCCACCACCAGAGGAACCAAACGCACCCCGTACCGCCGCTCGTAGAGCACCGTCTCCTCCAGACGCTGCCCAAAGACGCCTGCAAGGGAGCGAGGGAGCAAGGGAGCAAGGCTTCAGTGCGATTCCTCCCTGGGGCCAGCCAGCCAATCAGAAGCAAGGTGACCAGGTGAAGGGCGACGTCATGAGGCATTCCGGTCACCGCAGCGAACGCACCAATGGCAACAAACTCTGTCACAAGACGTAAATGTTGACGCCAAGTGCTTCTTTGACCAGTTCATTTTCAGTTGAAACCAGATGGGCTTAGTGTTGTTGTTTCATGCATTTGGGTCCTTATCGGGCCGTCAGCGGCCGCCACGTCTTAAAACTGTATTCTCCTTAATGGCCACCAGGGGGTGACTCCTCTCGTCCAACGTGTGTGAGAAAATGACTCTCCTTCACTCCTGATTTACTCCCTCAGTAAAACACAAAACTGTGCGTCAACACCAAAAATAAAGTGTGTGCACACAAAGAGTGTGTGCGTGTGTGTGTGCGTGCGTCTGTGTGTGTGCGTGCGTGCGTGCGTGCGTGTGTGCGTGTGCGTGTGTGTGCGTGTGCGTGCGGGTGCGTGTGTGCTTGTGCGTGTGCGTGCGGGTG
>CM037916.1:16410222-16417722 GCA_021346845.1 Apeltes quadracus
ACACACACACACACACACGCACACACACGCACACTGTCGCCATCATTCAAGTGGACATAAAAACGCAGTATGAGGAACCTTCCTCTCTGTCTTATTCTGTGTGAGTCCGGCTCGATAAACCTCATCGGCCTAAAGTGTGTCACTGAAGAAATCAACACAAGCAATCACATATCAGGGTGACACTGTTACTGACTGGTTGTTCTGAACCTGCTGTGCAGACGAGTTGTCATATCAGAGGTGTTTCATGCAGAGGCAGCCACTCACAGGGCCACACACTGGGTTTGGACCTCTGGACCCACTGAGGGTGAAGATCTCCATCCAGCCAGCTGAATTATTATCAATAGAGCACAATAGAGCACCACCAAACTTCCCGCTCGATTCTCTTCATTAAGGCAATTGGCTTTGTGAAGTTGCCTTTGAATGATGCAAATGACGCATCGTTTTGTTCGTGGTGATGAAACGGACCGGCGAGTTGAACTTGTGCTTCTGGGCCTTTGTTGGTTTAAACAAACACGCGTCATTTTAAGTGTGACAGACTCCATGAATGCATCAACCACGTCTGCCCGTCCCAATCACTCTTCATTACAGAGTGCTGTGTGTGTGTGTGTCTGTGTGTGTCTGTGTGTGTGTGTGTGTGTGTGTGTGCGTGTGTGTGTGTGTGTGTGTGTCACGTGCTCTCCTCTTCACTGCGCCCGCACGCCTGTAATTTATCACACGCGTGCAAAATCAATGCGGCCATGCGGGAGCGGTCAGAGTGGGCGTCTCCTTTAAAGGGGAAAAGGTCTGACAGCGGCGCCCCCCCGTGGTCACGCGCCACAACTGCAACAACAACCACACCGCTGGAGTCGCTTGGACGTTGGTCCGTTATTCCAACCGATTAGTTCATCGCTCCGAAAACAGACGTTCCAATTGTTGCAGACGCCATTAAATGAATTTTATCTGACGCGCCAACCGGTAAACGTTCCATTGAGAGCCCGACCTTTAAAAGCAACATAAAACACACTTGAGGCCGATGTTCACGTCCCGCGTGGAACCCGCGTACTTCATCGAAGCCACGTCTGTAGTGATAGAACCCATGGAGAGGAAACAGGCGTGAAACAGGCGTGAAACAGGCGTGAAACAGGCGTGAAACAGGCGTGAAACAGGCGTGAAACAGGCGTGAAACAGCGCCGCGGGTTCCATTTCTCGTAATGTCAATGTCGGGTGCTCGAGTCCATTTCTGAATGCCATCCCCTCGGGGCCGTCTAATAAAAACGGAAATAAATAATAACCCTGAAACACCCGTATTACCGTCATCCGCAATACGGGAGGAAAGAAGAGCCTCTGGCTGGGGGGTCGGAGGCCTGAGCCTCTGGCTGGGGGGTCGGAGGCCTGAGCCTCTGGCTGGGGGGTCGGAGGCCTGAGCCTCTGGCTGGGGGGTCGGAGGCCTGAGCCTCTGGCTGGGGGGTCGGAGGCCTGAGCGGCTCCCCGGGTCCCTTTTCACTGCAGCTGCCTGGGTTTTACGGCCTGGAAGTGCGCAGGAATGCTCACGTCTTGGTTTTCTGTGGGACGTCCTGTTTTATTGCATAGCGGTTTGAGCCTCGGGGGGGCGAAGAGGGGGGGACACACTCTGACGGACCAACAGGACACAGCAGAGAGCCGGCAGCAGAGGACATCACAGCTTCTACAGCAAAGACAAAGACAGGTAAGCGATGCCTCCGGGTCAACACGATCTCTAAATGACGTCTCAGCAACTTCGGTTAAGTCATTTTACTTAATATTTACTTAAGTGTTTCATGTCATCACGTATTCTTCAAAATAGTGACATAGTATCTTAAAGTATGTTTGTCATTAAATAGCATCTTTTGAGTCATCCCTAAAATGCGATTGATGGGTTTAATTTACAGGTATCCAACTGTTGAACTAAAACCGACAGGTTCCGAATTACCCCTCCCTTCGCCTTCTGGGTTCAGATCACATCCCATTCATTCATTCATTCACCAAGGCGTCCACAATCAGGAGGACTTAGGTAGTCTGAACAAAAGTCTCTCTTGACGGTTGCCGTAGTGAGTGTTCGTCCACGCCGCTGATTTACAGCCGATGGAGGACAGCTGAGCCGGGGGGACGCGGATCCATTCCTCTCCCTGGAGGGTACCACTCCCTCGCCGCCCCCGCCGGCTATAAAAAGCTGCGCCCCCTCGGTCCACCACAGCATCTTATTATTTCAATAGACATCAGAGCAGAAACTAAAGCAAACGATTATTATTAACTCTCTTTAGCATTTGCTGCAAAGGTCAAAATGACACAGCAAACCCGGAGCGGAGGAGGTGATGGACAGACGGATAACGGCGTGTCTGCTATTTGTGGACGAGAGAGGTTCTGGTTGCACGAGAACGCGGTGGAAGCAAACTGTAGCTTGTGGACACGTTGTCAACATGTCAATCACCCGCTGCAAACATGATTCAGGGATTAAAAATGGACCACGATTGTACTAAATGAACATCATGCTGTGTTGAAGAAGACTTGGAACTATAGAAATTGACTCCATACACTCATGTTTACAGAGGGAATAAATCAAGAGAGAGGTAGTGTTGTTTTCTCATAGACGTCTATGGAATTAAAGTCGCCCCCTGGTGGACACTGGAGACGCCCCATTTGTCCTCTCCCTCTTCACCGCAGAGCTCCACTGTGAAGACACCAGTGAGCGTGGTTGTCCTTCGCAGGCATGGACAGGGTGACTGGTTTATTTTGAGTCGATCCGACGCACGCCGCTCTGCTACGAGGTCACAGTACCCTGAAGTTATTCCCCCCCTTAAACTCCATCCACTCTGAATATGCCTGTTTCCCTTGTTGGCCCCTCTGCAAGCCGAGCCGCTGCACAGCAGTACGGGTTGCAGGTTAGATGATGTAACACCGTGTGTAGCTTTGGAACAGCTCGTTGTCCCGGGTGGAGAACAACGAGCTGTGGAGGACGGAGGGTCGGAATACCCGGCAGAGGAAGAGATTTTTAGATACTCATGCCATGACTTTCGTTAGCAATGAAGGTCCATATTGATCTAGAAAATAGGATCTCTATGAAACATATCTAAACATACAGTATCTATCTAACTTAAAACCATGTATTTGGATAGAAAGATGAAATGTGTTAGATTGAAAAAACGTTTTGAATTTTCTTTTTGCAAATATGTCAGGTCGAAGAATTAAATAGAAAAAAGTCGAAAAATATTACTGCAAAAAAAGTTCTTAAAAAGTCTAAATATGTTAGGTTGAAGAATGACATAGAAAAAAGTATTTTTCTTTATGTTGAAAAATGTTTCTAAAAAACAAAGTTATTCATTATTTCCGAAAGAAAAGTCAAAATACATTAAGTCAAAAAAAAATCCGAAAAGAAATAAAAAAGTATCAGGTCAAAACATGTTTTGGAAACAGAAAGAAAATGAAAAAAAACATTTGGTCAAAATATGATCCTGTCTGCTTGTGCATCTTCATCTTCATGTTCATCTTCTTTCCTGTGCTCCGGGACCCCCGGGCCTCCCCAGGCTGGAGCACAGGGGCGCTCTGCGGCGCCATGAGCAAGAAGGACAGCGCGTGTGGGGGGGAGGACGGAGAAGAGGACCACCTGGTCTACAGCGCCGGCCTGCTGATGAAAGAAAGATGTACTCGACGCCAGCGGTGGTCTTCTGCCTCTTTTCCGTTTTTAAAAAGATTGTTTGATGAATTGTTCATAACATACTATATTAATCGTTTTGGAACGATTCACACCGTCTCAGTCCCTCTGTGCGTCTCCAGATGAGGTGGTGTCCACTCTGGGAGCGGGAGCCTTTGGAAAGGTGGTGGAATGCCTCGACAGAGACACGTAAGCTCGCCACGGCGTCCTCGGATGAATCCAGAAAGTCAAACCGCCTCGTAAACCGAGAGACGTTCGCGTACCGTGTGTCCGGCAGGGACGGACGCGTCGCCGTGAAGATCTTGAGGAAGTGTTGCCGCGACGCAGCGAGGTCTGAGATCGCCGTGCTGCAGGAGATCAACAGCCTGGACGACGACAACAGATTGTGAGTCTGTGGCGTTCTCTCTTCTTTCGCTCTCCTTGCACACCTTGACTTTGCCTCGCAGTGCCTGTGTGAGGATGCTGGACTGCTTCGACCACGACGGCCACGCCTGCATCGTGCTGCAGCTGCTCGGCCTCAGCACCTTCCAGTTCCTGCGTCTGAACGAGTTCCTTCCGTTCGGCGTGGAGCAGATCCGACACATGGCCTTCCAGATCATCCGAGCGGTCTGCTGTGAGTTCGCCCTGTGACCCCTGACCTCTGACCCCTGACCCCGACTTTGCAATTGACTTGAAAGTGTCTGAGTGGATGAGAGCTTTGTTAATTCTTTAAATGCCAAGGGGAAGCTCTTTAGTGACTTCTTTCTCCATCTTTAAAAACAAACACACAACTGCAACGTGTGTGCGTGCGTGCGTGCGTGCGTGCGTGCGTGCGTGCGTGCGTGCGTGTGTGTGTGTCCCACAGTCCTGCATCGTAACAAACTGACCCACACAGACCTGAAGCCGGAGAACATCCTGTTCATCTGCTCCGACTACGACCACGAGAAGGTAAACGCTTCCAGTAGAAACGTGTCACGGTCGTGTTTTAAGGCTCCCCAAGTAGTGAGCACTGTCAGCAGCGTGTGTGTGTGTGTGTGTGTGTGTGTGTGTGTGTGTGTGTGTGTGTGTGTGTGTGTGTGTGTGTTTAGGAGTGTGAGGGGAAGAAGCTGAGGAGCCTGGATGTGAAGGTGGTGGATTTTGGCACCGCCACATTCGACCACGAGCACCATGAATCCCTCGTGTCAACGCGGCACTACCGAGCTCCAGAGGTCATACTGGGTACGTGCGCTCACACACACACACACACACACACACACACACACACACACACACACACACACACACACACACACAACTAATGATCCATGCTTCTGGTTTTAACTGTCTTTGTGCACAGATCTGGGCTGGAACCAGCCGTGTGACGTCTGGAGTTTGGGCTGCGTTCTCATGGAGTTTTACCTGGGACACGCACTTTTCCAGGTACACACACACACACACACGTGCACACACGTGCGCACACAGACAGAAACAGTCTGTTCCGTACCCGTCTGTTGCTCCAGACCCACGACAGTGAAGAACACCTGGCGATGATGGGGAGCATCCTGGGGCCGATTCCCCTGCACCTGCTGAAGCCGACCAGGTAACGTCCCGCAGTCCGAGTAGCGAGGAAGCAGGAAGCACGAGGCGACTGAGCGGTTCCGCCTCTCCTCCTGTGCGCCTTGTGTGCAGAAAGCAGCGGTGCGTGCGCGACGCGCGTCCGACCTGCGACCAGCGGACCTCCTGCCACGACCGCGCCAGGAGACGCTGCAGACCGCTGAAGGTAACGCGCCGCCGGCGGGCCCATCGAGCCGGCGGCAGCGCGCTGAAGGGGAATTTCTCCCACAGGAGTACATGCGGGGGAGCAGCGAGGAGCACGGGCAGCTGTTCGACCTGCTGGGCCACATGCTGGAGTACGACGCGTGCAGGCGGATCACGCTGGAGGAGGCGCTGTGGCACCCGTTCTTCAGCCCGCTGAGGGGGACGCAGCCCCTGTGATCCCGCCTCCTCCTCCGGGAGCTCATAGAATCCATCACGATGCAACAGAATATTCTCCTTCATTTGTTCATTTTGCTCTTCTTAATAATTTGTGTCTCTGTGATTGTTTTTCATTTGTTTTTTGCCATTTGTGTCTCTTTGAAAGAAAATCAAGACTTTTTGTACTCTTTGGTCATTTTGTGTCTTTTAATAAAGAAGTACTAATTCAATTTGTCGCCATCCTTCCATCCATCCGTGGAACTGTGGACTAATGCGGAGATGACGTGGTGCATGTAAATGCAGACACACCCTTCCTCCAGTCAACATGCGTACCTGCTTTGTTGAGACAGGCGGATACTCAGATTCGAGCGGCAGGGGAAGTTTCCATGAGCAAATATTGATCCAGCTCTGAGACGGTCTCCTCCGTTATCTGAGAACCATCAGTTTAAAGCTCCTAAATCACATGCAGGCAGTAAAGCAGCGCATCATGTCGGGTTCCAGCCGGTCTGCTGACGTTTGCTGCAGCAATTTACTACACACAGGATAATATAATATGAGAAAATGCTGTAGTTTCCTCTTCTCTGGTTAATGTGGACGTTAATGTGGAAATAACGTTCTGTATGGAGATTTATCTTACTGGACAGTACAAAGACGATTACATCAAAGTTAACTGTCCTCGGATATTCATTGCCAAGAAAGTATACAAACCTCACGCCACACAAGAGGTGTTGATTCTGGGGACATTTTATTTCAGACTTTCAGCACAGTGTCCTCTGCAAGTCTCTGCAGGTCATCGAACGGAGAAACACATTCCTAGAAATCTGACGACTGGACGCTTTCGATACCTGGATTCAAGTGTTCTTCGATGCAGCATGATGTTTGGTGAAGCCTCAGGCGCGTTTTATAGCATCCCCGGCTTTTATGGTCAGTTTGACTCTAAATGGTCCGTAATTTACTCAATGAACATCCAGCTGTATTGAAACAGACTTGAAACTAGAGATTAAGACCATTAACGCATGTTTACAATGTTTACTGAGGGAATACATGGAGAGAGAGGGAAGTAATTCTCTCATAGACTTCTAGGACCAGAGGGTTTGACCCCTCAAGCACTGTAAGGCGCAAAGCACCGGCTTCCCTCTTCAGAAGTCATGGAAAGTTTACTTTGCTAGTGTTCTGATTTGGGGGAGACGAAAACACAGACCTGTAATTTAGATGTTTCCTCTGATAACATCCCCATCTTTCTGATCCTCTGGCTTCTCTCACAAGCGGCTGGTGGCCGAGGACGGCAGAGCGTGCGCCCCGCCGCTGCCGATGATCGGCCTCAGCAGCGACGGGTTGAGTGTCTCTCCGCCCGGAGCGCCGGCTCGAAGCTCGGCGGGCGCCGGCCGGTCAGGGCTCCCCGCGAAACCGGGCGGCCCGGCGGCCGGGTAGCCGGCCTGAGGGCAGGAAAACATGGCCGCCAACTGCAGCCGCACCTCCCGCTGCCAGAAGGCGTACACCAAGGGGTTGATGAGGGAGTTGCACAGCCCCAACAGCCACAGGTGATTCTCCAACAAGCCGGTGAGTTTGCAGCTCTCACACAAAAGGTGCACCAAGCAGACCACGAAGAAGGGGCACCACAGGACCAGGAAGCAGCCCACCAGCAACCCCACCGTCCGCAGGGCCTTGACGTGGCTCCAGTAGTGGCTCCTCAGGTGGTGGTGGTGGTGCTCGCAGTGTGGACGGCCGTCCGTCCTGGAGCCGGCTTGCCTGACTCGGCAGATCTGCCTCTGGTGGCTGCAGGCGATCTTCAGGATGTCCAGGTAGATGTAGAGGAACGCGCAGAGCACCGGGAAGAAGCAGGTGCTCAACAGCACGATCATGTCCACCTGCTGGATGACGGAGAAGAAGGCACAGAAGCCGGCGTAGCCGTCCGTCTGCAG
>CM037916.1:16422722-16477722 GCA_021346845.1 Apeltes quadracus
ACTTTTATATATAACGGAAAGAAGAAGAGTGTCATGTGACCAGGAGATACAACATTTAGAGAGAAAACTGTGTGAAAGGGCCTCGTGAACCTTTAGAAGAGGCTTAAATCTTGTGGCTCACTGAGGAAACAGTCCAATAAACTACCAGAGAGAAATCCTACTTTAAAGCTCCTTAAGTCCTGATCATGACCGAGGCCAAATACGTGTGAGCCGTCAGGCCTTTAAAGGTGTGATGGAGTGATGGCAGCCTCAGACGTAACCTGTGATGTCATATCCTGCCGCGGCGGGCTTCTTGGCTCCCTGGACTTCGCGCGCAGTGGACTGGGAGCTTTGGCTGGCGCTGCGGACCATCGCCTGCCCCCTGGAGGCCGCGTTGGCGCCTCCGCCCGCGTGCAGGGCGGGGTTGTGGTAAGTCTGCGAGGTCGTCCGTGCCCCCGCGCCCGGCACGGAGACCCCCGCCGGGTACGGGTAGCCTCCGGCGCGCCGTCTCCCGCGGCCGCCGTCCTGCTCCTCGCAGCACGACGCGCTCAGCATCCCGCCGCCCAGCATGGTGATGAGCGAGGACGCCAGGCCCACGTACAGACACTCCCCGAGCTCGAACTTCAGGCTGGACGGTAAGTCCGGCCGGTAGAAGGTCTGCACCACCTCGTGCGTGGTCCACGACACCGGTATGAGCGACAGGAAGCCCGCGGCGAGGAACAGCCCCCCGCTGGCGCCGGCCACGCGACTCTTTGCCGCGCCGGCGCCCTCCAGGCAGAGCGTGCACTGCATCCCCAGGGCCGCGACGGCGATGGCGAGCACGGACAGCACGATGGAGATGACCATGAGGGCCCGGGAGGCCTGCAGGTCGGAGGACAGGGCCAGCATGGAGTTGTAGGTCTCGCATTGGAAGGCCCCCGTGCTCTGGTAGACGCACTCCATCCACAGGCCCCTCATGTTGGCCACCGCCGTCACGATGTTGGAGCCAATGTGGGCGGAGATCTGCCAGTACGGGAGCACGGTGGCCACCAGGGTGCCCAGCATCCCCAGCAGGCCCAGGAAGAAGCCCATCAGCTCCAGAGCGGCCGACGCCATGGTGGTGACAACTGTGAACAGCAAATCCGTCACCAACCGCATAAATATCACAGTATTTTCTCTTATTCCGACTCGAGTCTGTGATACAGCCGCTTCGTGACAGCTAACCTGAAGACGCTACTGGCTGTTAGCTTTGTTAGCTCACGTTATAAGCAAGCTTATAAACAATGATAGCCGACTTCAAGTGGATCGGTTACGTTAGATTTGTGTTTACCGCAAAAAGCAAGTTAGCTTGCTAATTTTCCATTTTGTTTTATTCTTGATACTTTTTTTTAAATCATTTTGTTCATAAGCTCTAGGATTAATTTCATTCCAATAATTATGGGATTGTCCCCCACACTGTATTTCATGCAAAGAAAAATCTACTGGTCTGACTTTTAGTACATTTCACTGATAAAAGTTAAATCATACAAGCAGCAAAAACATATACTTGCATAACTAAACTGCGTTGGTGTTGATAGGAAACATTTCTCGGTGTAACCGCTGGTCTTTCAGCTATTTCAGCACTGGTCTGCTGTTGAGCTGCCAGAAATCCCTGTTATCTCTCATCACAAAATGATTATTTACATGTGGGAGGCTGACGCGTGAGGTCTTTCTGGTAATTACAGTACGGGCGTATGACGCTACGGCGGCTTTACCTGTGTCTGGAGACCATGTGGAGCTACGTGGCAAAGTCCAGACGCGAGGTACTGAGCCAGCTCCCGTTGCGACAAATCAAACTGTGACTTCCAGTCTTATTTTCATCTGGTGTTGTTTGTCTTTGTTGTATTATTTTCAGATTCTTACATTAATTATACATTATTTACTTCCAGTTTAGCTTCAACCGAGGATTCTACTCTTTTGAAACTCTGCTTGTCATGTTGATTTAAAAACTGAACTGCTGAAAGCCAGACATCATTTAAATGCTGAATATCCATATTTCTAACAGCGCGACTGTACGAAGGCGAGGCACCAAAGCAAAAACATTTACATGCAACGGAGATTTGATTTGATAAGGCTTCTTCTTTCAGACAAGTAGAAAAATGTACTTTAATACTTTGTCGTTTGGCATCTGTACATTTCTCCTCAATTCACCAAAAGGATGACAATAAAAGACGTCTGATGTTTCATGCTGAAACCTGTTAGTTAGTTTTTCTGCCCTGTATTGTAAGCAACATTTTTGTCACTTGAAATCACTGTAGAGTAATGTGCCACTCTCACACACACACACACACACACGCGCAGCCCGCATCCATTCATTACCTGAGAATACTGCAGATTTTGGGAGAGCCAGACGGCGGACGCGTTGAGGATTCGATTCGGCGTTTCGTTGCAGCCGGAGCGCAGGATGAGGAGGCGGAGGATGAAGAACACGGTGCAGATTGAATTCACTGCTCCCTCAGACCTGGACCAAGTGGCTCTGCCTCCAACCTGCACTGTTACTCTGCTGGCGCATCGGGGAGACACTTCCTGTCCCTCACCGTGACAGTGGACCAGGACAATGGAAGCCGCCCCGTAACATTGTCGCTCTTTCTCTGACAGATAATCTGCTGTCTTCGTTGAAGTGTCGAGTCTCTGTGATCCTGGCCTTCACCTCCTGCAAGCACACACACACACACAAACACACACACACACACAAACACACACACACACACACACACACGGACAAACACACATATCATTACCAGCCTCGTTAATCATTCCTTCCAACAGGTGTTGCAACGTTCAGCAAAATCGCAAGTATTTAAAGCTATTCATTTTCTGTAAGATGTAATTAAGTGAAAAAACATGTAATTAAGTAGAAACATTCAGTTGTCCTATTGACAAAAAGATTGCTTGTAAGTTCTTGTATTTTTAATTTAAGTCACAAATGGAATAAAGCTTTAATCTTTTTTATTTTTTTTTTATTTTAGTCACAGTTAGACGTTTCCTGAAAGTAAACAATGTGTTGGTTCCTTCCTTGATCCTCTCTCCTCTATTAATCGTCTCCTTTTTGCTGAATATTAAGTTAGGATGTCAAAGGTGCAGATGAAGTTACTTTGAATTAATGAATGCATCATTTAAATGCAAAATTCCTTCATCCACTATAGTTGATTAAATGCAAACACCATAAACGCCTGCTCTATTTTTGATGGCAACTTTTAGACTCCATACAGAAAAAATAACTGCCATAACATATTGTGAATTTACGACTCATTAAAGCTGAGACCAAACTTGGCCGCCTGCCACACGTCACCATCCATCAACTGTTTGCTGGGTTCTCCGTTTGGAGACTGCTGATGCTGAGCTAACACTACGTACCATGTCCGTGGGGCTCCAGGTGTGCCCTCCTTTGCTTCCAAACAGCTGGCACGTGCCGTCGGCGCCTGAGTCGCTACCGTCGCCCAGTTTGCTTTTGCATCCCGCCGGGGGGGCTCGAACCTTTTTGGTTCCTGATCCCTGCGGCCGGCCCCCATCGCATTGCAGCATAGTCATAATGGGATTAGCGTGTAATCCAGTCACTTCCCCTGCAAAGGCAGAGCGAGAGGGCAACGTTCACACACACACACACACACACTCCGAAACACTGAGGCATTATTATGAATCAGAGGGAGGCATTATCTGGACGGGCCGCATGCTAATGGGGCAGCTAAGGTCGGCCTGTGACCCGTTGTTAGGCCTGCTGTTATGACTGGCTGGTGTTCGGTTATTGTGAACATAAAGCGGCCTAAGGATGAGAGAAGAAACACCAAACCACTTCTTCAGTATTGTTGTCGTGGGATTTATTGTTAACCTTGAACTTCGAGTGCAATCTACTTGAATTCCTGTTGTGCTTGATGTGATTATCGTAATACATTTTTGCTATTGGATGATCTGGAGCCAGCCGCAATATAAAGCTGACAAATCTGTTTGCATTCCTTCTAATGGAAGTTTAATAATGGTGTTTTTGTCATTCATGTTTTTCTTGTTTGGAAAATGGGCTTTCACTGCATTTGCTGTGTAACCGCGGTTTTGCACTAGCGATCAACGATGCTAACGATGCTCTCCATTAACGACAAGCTGATTGAAAGGTTAACGGCTATATTAATGGGTATTAAAACGCAAAGTCTGGCTGTTAGAGACATAAAGCAAGCCCAGTTTTTCGTGCTTTATAGATTCTGTAACTGTAGCATGACAGGAATTAGCAAGCTAGCTGGCCGACTAGCCAGCCCCTGGTGAAGTCGCATTGATGATGGGCGAGCAGATCAAACTTTCAGTGAGCTTGTCAGGCGTTCCCCAAGGACTTGCTAACTGTTGCCACAATGCTGAAATGTCTGAAACAAAACTGCATTGCATTCTGGCATTCTTTTGGACTTTCCGCTACATATCAGCGATATCATCATTTATTTTCCGTCTCCCCCGACAGCCTTCACTTCGCCCACTCCATTTTTATTCATACTACAAGATGCTGCTTATTGCTTTCGACTCCCCTGAAGTGCTGGGACACAACATCACAGAACACAGCTAGCTGACCTTATCAAAGACAAAATAATGCGGGATTGAAACCATTGAAAAGTAACACACAAAGTACGAAGTACACAAAGTACGAATTGGGAAATCCCAATTAAGTGTACCACTTGAGTCTAGTTCACAGGTGACCAAAATTTGTATTTAAATGATAGGTGAAGGATGTATTTCTACAACACAATGGGATTTTATTGATAAGGACAGGATTCCTCACTGTCCCAGCAAAGAGCAATAAACTTTGCATCTTCATCCCCAACTTAAGTTAGCAGGGGTTATTGTAACACTATTTACCTTTCCAATATAGGACGATCAGAGTCATAGTTATTTCCAGAGTTTAAATATTGAAGACATTAAATGTGTTTCAATTGGAAAAGTGTAATTGATGTGATGAGGAGGACTTACTTTGTGACTCATTTCGCTATATGTTGACACGGAGCCAGTTAGATGGTTAAAGTTTCATCTGAATGTGATGATGTAAAGCAGCAGCTTTAATGCAGGGCCTTGAAATAAACGTCTTAAGTTTAATATTGGTTTGATGTTATCTGATGGATAAAGAACATGGTGAACATTATGATTGGATTTAAAAAGTAAGTGGCACAAAACTAGTACGATATGTCGTTCTTTTAATTATTTGGTAAAACAACATCTATCAATTAGAAATATAGCACTCTAAAATTGAAATGCATTGACTATGAAAATAACAGAGATTGTATGGAGATTGAATGTAAACTTCCATCGTATTTCTCAATCATTATGGCATTCAGAGATCAAGTCATTCCAGATCTACTGCCCTTCATTGTAAAGCACTTTGTGTTGTATTTAGGTGCTATACCAATAAAGCTGAATGTCATCACCATCATCATTATTATTATTATAACTTTATAAATGATTAGTCACAAACTGAGAGGTAAATGGACTTGATGTTGGAACAGAACGTCTCTGATCGGTGGGAGTGAACTACCTCCAGAAGATGGCGGTAATGAGTGAGTCTGCTGCCGTTTAAGCCTCAAAGAAGAAGAAGAAAAAGAAGAGGAAGAAGCTCATCTCGGGTTTATTTGACATTAGCTGAAATGATAAGCTAACAGCGGACGATAAGTTTTCTGCTTGTACTTTAGTTAAGTCAAGCAGTGTATTAAGTCATGGAAAGTCAACTCAAGTAGCAGTTGGATATTACTGATTGTACAGGTACGTGACATCTCCGCTGAACGCAAGATAACTAACTTAGTTGCTAACTGGTGAAGCTGTTAACAAGCGCGCTAGTTATTTCCTCAAGTGTTCGCCGACTAGCTGTTAGCCTAGCAAATAGCGAGTAGCGGTAACGGTAAATACATAATTATAACGGCCACTTGCAATTGAAAAAACACGTGTTTTTAGCGTTTAAAATTCATAAATCACAGAGACAATTAGTTATACGTCATCTTGTTGCATACCGTATCAAATGTTAACGATAATAAACACTTTTATTTACATTTTTGTGAAAATAAATGGTTATTCGAGGGCTTTTTCCCACTCCCTGAAGCTTAAGCCAATTAACTCGCTTAGAGTTCTGATTGACTGACCTCGTAGCCAATAGCGACCCGCGCTACAAAAACGACGTACATCGCGGTGTCTCGCTCTCTCTCTCCCTCCCTCTCGCTCTCTCGGCGGTGTGCGGCGCAGCGGGCTTCTCTTTCCGGCGCAGTTCGCGTTGGATGCTGATGCTGAGGCGTCTCGCTGATCTGTAGCATCGCTAGGTCTTCTACGCTCATCGCCATGTTGTATTGTCTGAGGCTGCAGCACTGCGTTGACCTCTGTCTCGGCGGCCTGCTCTTGTTTTTAGCAGTGGGGCTGCAGCAGGTGGAAGCAACATCCTCTGCGGAGATGATCGACCTGAACTGGAAGCCGTTCATCTACGGAGGGATGGCCTCGATTGTCGCAGAATTTGGTAAGCTGCGTGATGCGCCGCCTCAAACCGATATCGCAACTCTGCTGCATATTTCTTGGGAAGCTTATACACAGTACTTCCATCGGAGATAATGTTCTATGCAAATAGTGTTTTTTCACATTTGCAAACGCAGTTAAAGGTTGCATCCAGCTGATAATATACCCGAGCTTTATGGTACATATTATATGCGTTGTCCATCCGCGAAGGCAGATTTACACAATTCACTAAGTTACAAATCCTGTCAGTTTGTTGATAAACATTCTGCTTCCTTTCTTAGCAGCCGTAATAACCAGACGCCACCAGGTTTCATCAGTACATCGGTGTGGCAGAGCTGGGATTACTTAGATCGATTATTTAAATAGTGCATAACAATGGCATACAGATGATACTAGTGCTGAATAGCAAAATGATTGTTGAATACAATGTATCATACTCCGACTTTTAATGATACTACACAAGAGAAAACATTGATAATAATTGTTTTATAATTCATCAATATTTGGTACCAAATAACCTCGATTTGCAACAATTATAATGACTCCACTACATTAATTTCCTTTTTCTTCGATTGTTGTTGTTCTTATTCTCACATTTTGAATCCTCAGGGACCTTTCCCATTGACCTGACAAAGACTCGCTTACAGGTCCAGGGTCAGTGCCAGTACACGGAGGTGCGCTACAGAGGCATGTTCCACGCCCTCTTCAAGATTGGCAAGGAGGAAGGCATCCGCGCACTCTACTCTGGGTAGGCAAAAGGATTTTTTAGTACCTTTTACAAAGTCAAACACGCTCTTTATGCTCTGTTTGAACACAGGAACCTTCCCCCGTTTCAGCCTCAGGGAATCACGGAAGTCCTGAGGATATTTGACTCCCAAATAAGTTCCTGGGGGAGGTGAAGTGGGAGAACCTTTAGGCGGGAGACTGCTTCATCTCGGGTACATCTTTCAGGGACGATTTTAGGTCATTTTTGGACGAGGAGCAGAGTCTCCTTTTGGTTTGATAGCATTGAAAGTCAAGTCAGGTTTTGCTGTCGAGTACCTGACAAAAGAAAGAGACTGACAACGCAGCAGTTCTGTGAATAAATAAATAATCCAATCTATTTAGAATAAAGAAAATGCCTTTTGAGATCCTGGAAGTTTCTTCTTCTATCTGGTTTGCTTTTATTACAGAGAGCAGCTGTTGCACTTTGTGGTGGTTTGAAATGCGATGTTGGATGTCTCTGAATCCCGATGGAACAGGAAATGTATCCCAGCTCCTCTTTGACTATGAAAGCAGCGGCGGGGATTCAAGTGATTAAGATTCATCTCTGCTTTTGAGTGTTAAATCCTCATCTTTATCGCCGGTGCGACTGACATGTTGGGGGATTGGAACACGGTCAGGATGAACATTCTTCACTCTTCCTCTCAGGATTTCTCCGGCTCTGTTGAGACAAGCTTCTTACGGGACGATCAAGATCGGAACCTACAACTCTCTGAAGAGGCTGTTTGTGACTAATCCAGAAGGTGAGCGCCGTGTGCGTCTACCGTCCCGTCTTCCACCTTTTTAAAAATCCTTCATCTTAAGGCTCTAAATCTACCTGCCAGAAAACAGAGGAGGAGACAGTTCATCTCCCGACTACAAGAGCTCTGTCTCTTAGCAGATGGCCAAGCAATGAGCTTCAGGAGGTGGTGTGAATGGGACAGATTCACGTGTTCATGTCCTCGAGAACCCTTTGAATCCACTGACCAGCCATTTCCACATTTCAGCAGGGCAGCCCGGCGACGCACATTCAACACCACACCGGGTCGGATGGACTCTGTGGGTTTACCCAACAGCTCTGATTTGAAAGCCAAATGAGAGACCGAGAGACTGGAGGAAGGGAGGAGACAGGGAGGAGACAGGGAGGAGACAGGGAGGAGACAGGGAGGAGACAGGGAGGAGACAGGGAGGAGACAGGGAGGAGACAGGGAGGAGACAGGGAGGAGACAGGGAGGAGACAGGGAGCCATGAGTGCTCCTGATCGGCCTCACAAACTGACACATTTTCCCTCGTTCTAAGACCCAAGGAGACGACACTAATGTCAGTCCATGCTTAAGATACCAGCAACCTTTTAGTCTGATACGTCAGCATTTATGGGCACAGAGTAAGAAGAAATATTATTTAAAAAACGAGGCCAATTGAAGGCCGTCGTCTTTGTCCGCTTGTTTTATTTGTTAATTCTCTTTTTTTGCACATTTGCTGGCTCCTTCTTTATTCTCTCGCTCTTTCCTTGTGCTCGTCTCAATATTTAATGGCCGATGAGTGTACACAAGATGAATCATTTATAAAATGGAGCGGTTCAAGTAAGGAGAGCAGATCGGAGTCAAAGAGGGAAACGTTACGTGTTGTTTGTCTGCAGTTGGTTTTCTTACAGGACGATGAAGACGTTTGTTTACTTGAGATGATAAAAATGGATTTGCGTCACATGTTTGTGCGAGTGTGAGGCTGTCGAAATGTACGAAACCTCACACGAGGCAGATGATTTATGTCCTGGTGCATACTCCCCTCACAGCGCCTACTGGAGGAACCGGTGTGCAGTAATAAACGGGATCTCGTTCTAATAAAGCGTTGAAGCAAAGGAAGCAGGGAAGGAGTCCAGTCAGTGAACGAAAGTGGCTGTCTGTTTTCCACAAAATGCAAATCTCTCGTTTCTTCTGTTTCCGCTGAGTTTGAAATATTTTGCCGCCGTGGGTGAATTTGCATTTCCTGTGTCTTTTTTCACGTCAGACGAGACGATGGTCATCAACGTGTTTTGCGGCGTCGTGTCCGGAGTCCTGTCCTCTTCTCTGGCCAACCCCACCGACGTCCTCAAGGTGATCCTTCAATGACTGGACCATCCGCACCAGCACAGAGATCAATATCAAGTCAATGCTTCTGCCACTCTGAACACAAAAAAGTCCAAAAAGAAGCTCAGGTGATAATCAACCTTTTTCCTCGTCGTTGTTCGTGGGTCTGTTCTT
Organism: Apeltes quadracus; assembly: GCA_021346845.1. Lineage (NCBI taxonomy): Eukaryota > Metazoa > Chordata > Actinopteri > Perciformes > Gasterosteidae > Apeltes > Apeltes quadracus. The sequence goes on from CM037916.1 coordinate 16,432,163, forward strand.
GTTCCAGATCCGAATGCAGGCGCAGGGCAGTTTGCTCCAAGGCAGCATGATGTCCAACTTCATGAACATCTACCAGACCGAGGGCACCAGAGGGCTGTGGAGGGTCCGTCCTGCTTCACCTCACCTGGGGTCTCTTTGCTCCCCTGAAGGCTCTGGACTCATTTTCCTCCTCGTCCCCCTCAGGGCGTCATCCCCACGGCGCAGCGAGCAGCCATCGTGGTCGGGGTGGAGCTGCCCGTCTACGACATCACGAAGAAGCACCTCCTTCAATCGGGACAAATGGGAGACACGATCATGACGCATTTCATGTAGGTTTGACCGCCTCCTTGGTGACGGTCCCGTGTCCGCGCTGCTTCCCTCCCGTTCACCCTGTGGCTGTTTGTGCAGCTCGAGCTTCGCGTGCGGCTTGGCCGGGGCGCTGGCGTCCAACCCCGTGGACGTGGTGCGGACCCGCATGATGAACCAGCGCGTTTCGTCGGGTGTCCCCATGTACAAAGGAACCCTGGACGGACTGATGCAGACGTGGAAGAACGAGGGCTTCTTCGCTCTCTATAAGGGCTTCTGGCCCAACTGGCTGCGGCTGGGGCCGTGGAACATCATTGTATCCTTCCCGAAATCACACGTGTTCTCGCTGTAGTTTGTTACAGTAACGTTTGAAGGCTATTTCTCCTCTTACCTGATGTGCTTTTTATACCACTTGTGAAGCTCTTTCCTCAACGTCCGTTCCAGTTCTTCATCACCTTCGAGCAGCTGAAGAAGCTTCCTTTTTAGGCGGCGGCGGAGGCGGGCCTTGGCGGGTCTGCTGGACCGTGTTGGCCGTGAGAAGGGTGTGAGCAGGCAGCACCCGGAGCTCATTCACACTCCCCTCAAATGTACGGCAATCATGCGACAGCCTGCTCGTCCAAATCTTCTGTCTCTCTACTTTTTTCGGCTTTCGGTTTTCATTTGTCGTCACCGGTTGTGTTTTCGTACCGTTGCCGTGGCGATCGCTCCCGCCACCGGCCCCCACTGACACTCCACCAGGCAGCTAGATGTCGACGCTGTAGCAGAAGACGGAACGTGGATCCCCTTTAATCTGAAAGACGGAGTTTACCAACTGTGGATTTGGTGAACTTTTGCCTTTTTTTCTTTTCTTTAAACAGACGCTTGAGATTGTTTTCGTTCCTCACACATCTGGAAAATAACTGGAAAAAAGTTAGTTAGTTATGTGCGTCACAGAATGTCCGTTCCGGCTGCTCGGCTACGCAGTTTCCAAAAATTACGGTGAAATTTTCAAATTGAACGACGTAGGAGAAGCCAGCGTTTGATGATGGATAAACTGCTGAATGGGAGGAAGAGTTGAAGAGATGAAGAACTGACCGTTACAGATAGCTACTGAAGTGAGAACCAGATAACGGGATTAAGGATAAAGCGATGCAGGAGGACAGAGGAGAGTACAAGGGCGTATAAATCTAAAGAAAATGAGTGAATTACAGAGCTGCAGGAGGAGGAGGCTGATACTCCGATTTTTTTCATCTACAAAATTTCTTGTAAATTATGACCAGATAAAAGCGTTTTTTTTCTTCCTGGATTTCAAATTTTTTCCGCATACATTTTTTTCCACTCATGAGCTCGTATGTGACTTTACTCTCAGAGTTTTGTTTGTGCGACTTTAATCGCAGGTTTCTTTTCTCTTTATATTGCCGCTCCTCTGCAGCAAATCAACCTTCTATTCGTTACCTACAGAGACCCAAATACGCCGCTGAGACAGTTACACTGAAAATGTTCTGAAGACTCCAAAAATGCATTTTAATCTGAAAATGGGCCAGTTGCCACACACGTTGTGTGTGTTCTATTCATTATTTGTTAGGAGGCATTTCAGACTCATTTGAACACAAACTGAAGATCTGGGATCACAAAGACTCAGTGAAGTTCTACTTGAAACGAGCAAAAGTCTGAACCAAAGCCGTTTAAATTCCTTCTTCCTCCTCTCAGTGTATTTCTGTATTTCTAACAGAGTTCCACTCCCTTTTGAAGGCGCTTTACATTTTCCTTTCTATGGATGCGTTTCTTTTTGTCACCTTTCAAACGGCAAGTCTTAGATTTTAGATGCAGAGATTTAAGTTCACTGCAAACGTAAAACAAACCAAACGGGAATATGTTTTTTAAATGTTTCACGGTACACTAACGTACACTATTTAAGCATCACCAAACATTTTCATGCTGTTTTGTTTGATCACAAACTCAAAAATATGAGTCATCTTTAATCATGAATTATAATCATGGATGTAAAAATAAGTATTTTTAACCTGTAGAGGCAGGCGTTTAGTCCTGAGTCTAAAAGTAACCGGTTACAGTTTTACATCTTTTTTGTGTTTTCTTTCAGTAACTGACGTCTGCACTTTGTTCTACTCTTCTCAATTGTATAAACATAATTTAAGAAGCAGTGCCAAGATACTTCAGCATGTTGATGTGAGAATTTCAAACGTCCAACGTGTCGTGAATGCATTTAAAAACCTGCTGAGATCCGTTCAGCCAGGCCGGAGAAATCCATCAAAAGCACTTGAAGATGAAACCTTCCAGATGAAAAGAGGCCGAACGTGTTCGTCAAGCGGCTCTACGTTTCAGTGAGATGCGTCTTTAGGACGTTTTGACAGTTGGTTTTTAAATGACTTGTGTTTCTAATCCGTCATGTGATTCCGTGGACGTGAGCTTAGTTGTCAGCTGTTCTCTGACTCACAAACTCTCCAGAAGATTTCCATCTGTTTTTTTGTGTTATTTTGTAAAGGTTGTTTTGGTTGATTTGATATGACCTGAATTATTTATTTGACTTTTAAAGTCCTCCCACTGGCATGGATTGTTGAATGTCTTGTCAACGTTTTTGTAGTTTGTTGCCTATTAAAAGAAGACTTCATCCACAAAAATCACTGTTTATGTATCAGTTATTGATTAATTGCCTTGGATGCTTCAAGAAAACCACACGGAACCAGCATCAAATTGCTTATTGATTTTGTATCAGCATCTTTCCTGCAGACCTCATCGGGACAACTCCATTTTCTTTATGGACGTTTAGTTTGTATAAATGAGTCCTTCGTTAGGTTGTTCATCTCTGAATGGTTTGTGTTTCGTCCCTCAAAGAACTAGAAATATTAAAGTCATTCGGATGTTCTGACGCTTTCATTTGGCGGTCTGACGAGCCGAGAATCATTTATTAAGTGTATTTCCTCTTGACTTTTCTTGCACTTTGGTGTGTCATTGCTGTCTGTAACCCTGATGTTGGATTATTTAATGGTGGGATTCTCTGTGTGTGTGTGTGTGTGTGTATTTTAAAGTTTTTCTTTGGGTTCAGCTTTATATCAATTCAATGTTCACTCAAATAAAATATATGCTGGGATGTTTCTTGTTTTTCTGTTTCCCGCGATGGTCAACTCACCTTTTAAAGATGTTTTTGAATCCTGTTCTTATTTAGAGCGAGTGACACAAACTAGTTAAACTAGATTATATTAGAATGAACGATTTAAAAAAACTGATTATGAATCAATTTACTCTAAATTTAGAAACATTAATAAAATGTTCACATAGTCTTTCACTTTCAGGTGAAGTTTTTGTTTTAAAGTATTTAGCTGTTTTGCTTTCCCTCTCATTTCATTTTCTTTGTGTTTTTTTGTGTTGATATGAACATTTAGTCATATCGGTATTTGTATGTTTTTTAAGTGCAGAAACTTTATTCCCGACACATTTGGTAAAAGTGATTCAAAATCAAAATGGGATTATCCTGACTACAAAAGTTTAAATTATAACAAATAAATAAAACGTAAACGTGAAAAAAGAATCAAAACATTTTGTAATTTCCTTGAACCCACGCTTCAATTTTTGTTCTGTCTCTTTAAATATTTGCAGTACCACACACACACACACACACACACACACAGTGTAATCAGGTGAATGTGCTGCAGGTGAGCTCACACCTGAACTGTGGTTGTATTAAAACCCTGTGAGAAGCTCTGGAGGAAGTGACCGTCGTGTCTGATGATTGTGGAGCTTCCTGATTGAGCTGCTGCGTCTCAAACACACGCAGACCTTTGTGTACATACGTGTTTTATTTTATCTGGGTCATTAGCGAGCACGGCTGAGTTCTCTCCAGAGCTCCAGCAGCAAATATGTTTGCTTAAGTTGTCCGGCTTCCACTTAGTTTTATGTCTTTTTTTTTTCTCTCTACAAGCATTTTATTCTCCAAAGAGCTTTTTTTGTTATTTTTTTTTTTTTAAAGCTTTCAGGTTTTTTCAAACTTGAGGTCGGAGAGCCATGAAGGAGGAAATCGCCGCCGCCGTGTTCTTCGTGGCCCGACTGGTGAAGCGATATGGATGTCTGGACAACGAGAGCAGGGACCGCTTCGCCGCCGCCCTCACCTGCGTTCTGTTTGAGAACTACAAGAACCACTGGCACCCCAACGCACCCACCAAGGGTCAGGCCTACAGGTCAGCGACTCGCCTTTTGATTCTGCCCGTTCGAGTCCCCCACGTAGCCCACCGAACGTTCGGATCGGTTCACACAGACTCAGACCTGAATGGTGTCCCCTGTGACGAGGTTGGGCCTTAAAAGGCTGATGGCACGTTGAGTTTCAATCTACTTTGAAAACCAGTGTGGCGGCGCACTACATCAACCAAACCTCAGGAGGCTTTGAGGTCATGTGACACAGGACGGCTGAAGCTGAGTTCTGATGGCTGAGGTTTTTCCAGGTGTCTCCGTGTGAACCGCATGCAGCTCCAGGACCCGGTCCTTCAGCAGGCCTGCAGTCGGAGCCCCGTGCGCTACGAGGATCTGGGCCTCCCCCAGGAGCTGACGGTGTGGGTCGACCCTGGAGAGGTGTCCTGCAGGTCAGCCGTCTTCATTTTCTGTTTAGCCAAGTGATGCTCAAGGTCGGGACCTACGATGCTACGCTGCGGATGTGGGAAGTCCTTCCCCTTCAGTGGTTTCCATTGGACTGTATCTCCCTAGTAAACGATAATGTCTCTTTTTGTTTGAATTTGGAAACTAACTACACCGTGTCCATTTTTTAAAAGATTGGAAAAATGATTGCTATTTTTTCCATTAGCTTGGCTTGCTAGCTAGTTTGATAACTACTCGATTTCCTCAAATGTTGCGTGTTTTTTATACAGTGACTGAAAAGTCAAAAGTGAGTGAGTCTTTGGCTTATGTCTTTGAACTTTTTTTGTTTTCCTCCCTTGCAGGTACGGCGAGCGGAGCACGCCGTTCTGCGTCTCAATCGTGGACGGCTGCCGACGTCCGGATCGGGAATTTTCCCGCCGAATTCATGAAGCCGTCGAGCGGGCGAGCCTCGACGTGCCATCGGGAAGCTCCTCGGACGAGGACGACCATGAGGAGGCCCGGGACGGAGACAAAAGCGCGAGCAGCTGCAACCTCTCGGCCCTCTGTCCCGCCTCTGTCGCCCCCGGCAACACAGAGCCCAAAACCATCCCAACGGTCAGCAACCCCAACAGCGTCTACCGGGTGAGGCTCCCATCCAATGCACAGCTAGTTATTAGGGTGTTTTTCTTTTCCCCTTTAAGCTCGCGCGGTTTCTTTTGCGTCCCTCAAACCGTCGTCTTCTCTCGTCCTCAGTTCAGCGAGTTTTCTCCGGCCGCCCCTCAGACCTGGCTGAGGGAGAAGAGGAAGGCCTTCGCGGTCGACGCGTTCCCCCCTCACCCTCCTCCCCCGGTCGTGGGGCCGACACCCCACTTCGCCGGCCAGAAAGGCTTCAAGTCCTACCGAGCCACGTTCACCTTCGCCGGGCCTCGCGTCGACAAGTACCACTGGGTCAGCAAATCCCGATGACCCGGGGCAAAAAAGATGAATGGACAGTTTGCCGTATAAAGCGTTTATTATGTGTATGAATTCTAAAATGTTTATGATGTAAAGTAATGCTGTTTAAGCATGTTTTTAAAACTGCAAAATATTATGTATTTTAAATGATGATCCCTTCTGTAATTTTGTTTTTTTAATGACTAATATTGGTTGTAGTGTGAATAAAGTAACATGGAACTGTCATTGAAAAGAAATAAATGCGTATTGTTAGCTTTTTTTTTTTTAATGTCACGTCAATCTGGTTTCTTGTCTGGAAAGGCACATTTAACATGACGGTCTTTTGTGTAAAGTGAGCGCTTGAGCCTTTACTTGCTCATTTTACTGAACCACAAAGTGTCAACATTCTGAAAGCTTTGCGCACTCGGACCCACACTCCTTTTGCCCACAATCATTGTGACATTTTCTTTCTTTCCCAGCTCTGGCACTTCTGTGCCAGAAAGACAAAGTATCTATCGCTCTTTTGCGCTATGACCAAATTATCTGCTGAATCGGAACTTGGGTCTCAGTCTCCACCTTCGCTGGTTTGTAGACCATAATGTGCCTGCATGTGGTAGTTTAGGCACATTGGAAACGTATCTAACACACATTGTGACGGTGTCAATTTATTGCTTGGTAGTCAAACCAGCAGAGACGGAAAGCAGGGGAGTAGAAGTGTTACAAACCCTAATGTCATTTGTGAAAGGGATAAAATGCATAATATTTACTTCATTTGGCTCATTTTCTGGCAAGCTTGCTAACTAATTAGACACCTGGCCAGTTATCTTGCTGAAAAATGCCATGTTTTTTTTGCTTCTGTTTTGTATTCTTTTATCAACCAAATGTGAACCGGTTACATTGTCGATGTTACATCAGTTATTTCTATTGTGTTATCTACTGAAATAAAAAAGCAACCTCCGGTTCTAAAAAGTGAAGGCAATGCTGACGCTGCACTTTAAGAGTTTTTTTACTCAGTTTCAGCAATTAAGGTGCATTCTGTATGTTGCTCTTTTTTGTTAAGGATGTGTGTGGAAATGGTAGAGATGGAATGCTGCCCTCTTTGTTTGGAGCAGGCGGCTACAGTTTTTTCCCCCGGATTTTGATGCAATGAGCCCCTTTTAGGTAAGGAATGACAAGAAAACAAGATATCACTGCATTTGTATAAAAAAGCTGTTGGTGGAACTGTTGGTAATCTCTCACACTCCCAAAATACTGCGCTGGCGAAGGTTCATTTTATTCGATACAACACCGGAGCAAAATCTTTTTTCTCATTTTACATTTGCACACTCTCTATGCTTCTTTGTCCTATTTGTAAACTGTATTACTGTCTCTTTACACAACAGCAATGAATACAGATTAGAGATGGGATACCGGACGAGAAAAAGTATTGTCATCCATCTATATACAGTACAGTACAGCTACACAGGGGAACAAAATTAAGTATCGCTGATCCTCAGTTCAAAACAGAAGAATTAAATATTCATCGGTGCAAACAGCTGCGGAGCCGGCTTCCCACTTCATGACAGGTTCAGTAGATACTATAGGTACATTCAAATTAGAAAAGCTGTGCTACCTGTTTAAATAAGAGAATATTCAATAAAATACCCGAATAGTGGATTATTTACCCTCTTCATCATTGTTCATATGTTTGTTAATATAATTCGTTTGCAACATGATTAATATGCATGTGTCTGCCACTGTCCACTTTTAGCTTTGTTACTCAATAGAAACTGCATATTTTTTCTTGTTCAAAACGAATACATACAAGCATCGTTGTCATAGCTAACGGAAAGACTGCATAGCTTTGCGCATCGATTAAAATATCATTAAATATCCCACTACGGGTCGGCGACAGGAGGACGGGAAGGAAGAAAGGACGTTTGGCTACTTGTATTTCCCTTTATGTCATCAGCGCTTCAGCCAATCCGCCAATAGTGTAACGCCTTTATTCGCCTAAGAGAGCCGATCGTCCAATCACAGTTGTTGTCATTGCAACGTAACTCAGCGCCCGCTCACATCCGGTCGTATATATGTTGCCACGAGTTAGCGGCGAATTTGGAGAGTGTCCATTTTGAGCAGCGAGTCGGCGTCTCCGGTATTTCCCCCCCCACAAAGTAAGCACGCTTTCTTTTGTTGTTTTTTCATTTTGTTGTTTTGTCTAAATATAGGCAAAGGGGATTATTTTTACACCTCAGGAGTTCCTTTTCCTCCAGTCTCTGCTGCCGTCCTCCTTTTGTACGTTAAGTGTCAGCTTGTTTTCATCTTTAGCTCACGCTTGCAATAGCCGCTAACCGTTAGCCGCCGCAGCGCTAAATACGTTAACGCGTGTATTGTGCTAATTGAATAAGCCTCCCGTCGACTGTAGCATAAATAAAGCCAACATGCTTCGCGCCGTTTAGTGGCTTTTCGCTTTAGTTGTATTTTCACGTGTTATTTTATTCACGTCCAACGGGCTAACGGTTAGCTGCTAGCTGGGCCTGCTCTCTGTTCCGAGCGGCAACCAAGCAAAGCGCGGTCCGATCGAACACTGGACGTAACCCGCTGGATTATTGCTTTTGGTTGGGTAACAAAGCCGTAATGTGCAAACCTTGAGCCGCCTGCGTCGACAACCACCGTTACGATGTCGACTCGAAGGTGGTTGTGCGGCTCTATAAATAAAGAAAACCGTAGCATTAAGCGAACCGTTAGCAAGCCGATGGACAAAGTGAGCCCGGGTGCTCGGCTGTTGTAACGTTAGCTTTGTTTTAACCTCCACCGCGATCAGCTACACGTTGTTGTTCGAATAATAAACAGGAGTCATTTCAAGCAATCAAAACGTTATTGTAGAAAACCTTGCAGATTAAAGGCATTGCATTTATTTCAGAAAAATTCTACGTGTCGCAATTTGGATGCATTTGATCCTTGCATCCATGTGATATAAAAGTCTCCCCGAAAGCTTTGTGATGGTCTTGATAATGTACTAAAGACAAAAAACGATCCTGAAGTGTTGGTTTGCCAGCTAAATTTACCGCAACCCAAGTGTGTAAGAGACAATATCCAGGCATCCCACCAATCCGATGATTCACGCGTGTTCTTTGTGTCTTTCATCTACTCTGCATCCTAAACGTCTGCCGTCTTGTTTCAGTCTCTTGGAAGAGCCCACCGTCAGAATGGCAGACCCAGAAAATCTCCTAATGGAGACATCGGACCACAATGGGAATGATGGGGAGGAGGACCAGAATGGAGCTGAGCAGGAGCAAGAGCAGGAGTTGATGGCAGGAGAGGAGGACTGCCAGGACGGCCTGGACCTCCAAGAAGACATCCAAGAAGATATCCAGGAGGATGTCCAGGATAACAACTGTCCTGAGGGCGGCGACGGTGCCGATGGCGGAAAAATTGACGCCAGCAAAGGAGAGGAAGATGCTGGGTGAGTTGAGAATTTCTGACGCAGTGACTATAATCTCTGTATTGTGCATAAGGCAGCTAACGGAACGGTATGTTTTTCAGAAAAATGTTCGTGGGTGGCCTTAGTTGGGACACGAGTAAAAAGGACCTCAAGGATTATTTCAGTAAGTTTGGCGAGGTATCGGACTGTACGATCAAGATGGACTCCAACACCGGCCGATCCCGAGGCTTTGGCTTCGTCCTCTTCAAAGAGGCCGCCAGCGTGGAAAAGGTGTGCCATTCTGATATATTATTTTAGATATATAGATTAAGTAAAATGCAGACATGCTGATGCACGATTAACCCTCCTGATGATGCGGACGAGCAGCATGCTTCCCTATAGACACGACCACCAAGACTAGGACTGTTCAGTTGCTCGAAAGAACTTTACTTATTACGCCGCATTACAAATGGTCCCTTCAGACATTTGCATGGACTGTCACGCCATACAGTTCCTGTTTGTTAGCCCTGTATGCTAAACGTTACTCATCTGCAGGTGCTGGAGCAGAAGGAACACAGACTGGACGGACGTCCCATCGACCCGAAGAAGGCGATGGCCATGAAGAAGGAGCCTGCCAAAAAGATCTTTGTTGGGGGTTTGAACCCTGAGGCGACAGAGGATGCCATCAGGGAATATTTTGGAGCTTTCGGAGAGGTCAGTTTTACTCGATGCAGCCAAAAGAAATTCTTTTATAAAATGGCTGGGTTGATGTGTGCATTCAAAAGTGAAGGGATACAGCCATGTTTTTAATCATTAGGCTGCTGGCTCATTAACAAGTGGCTGATAAACTGAGTACATGCTTCCTATGACAACTCTCCAATCTGTAATGTTGTCATTCAGGCAGACAAAAATGGTAGTTCACTATTTGAAAAGTTGTGTTCAAATAACGTGCACCACAAGTCACATGTATAACACTTTAATAAACTTTCTACACACCCAACACATCTTTTCCTTCTAGATTGAAACCATTGAGCTGCCCATCGACCCCAAATCAAAGAAACGGAGGGGCTTCATTTTCATCACGTACAAAGACGAGGCAAGCGTCAAGAAGTGTCTGGAGAAGAAATACCACACCATCCAGGGCGGCAGGGTACAAACACACTTATCTTTCGGCAGAGTTGGTTTGGTGGTTAATGATAGTCTAAATTTGATGTCATTGTAAAATCAGCATGATTAAGTGTCAGTGCTTGTTCCACAGTGTGAGCTGAAGATCGCCCAGCCGAAGGAGGTTTACCAACAGCAGCAGTACGGGGCGGGACGCGGTGGTGGAGGTGGTGGCGGCGGCGGCTATGGAGGTCGGGGAGGAAGAGGACGTGGAGGTACAGAGAATCTTTGTTTTGGCTTTCCACGTCTTTACTACCGAAGACCTTCGCCATGTTACAAATACTTGGAAGTAAACAAGTTTTAAGTTTTAGTAACTTGTTGGAATTGTGACTCAATGTGAACTCTTTCACAGGTCAAGGTCAGGGCTGGAACCAGAGCTATGGAAACTACTGGAACCCCGGATACGGTAACCAGGGCTATGGCTATAGTGGATATGGAGGCTACGGCAACTATGACTACTCTTCTGGTTACTATGGATACGGTCCCGGTTATGATTATAGTAAGTACACACTGAACGTCTGAATCTACTGTTGGGATTTCTTAGTTTCCTTCCTTGTATTTGAGGCATCTTCAAACTAAAGTGGTCATATCTTTCTCATTTTATATTGCTGTGAAAACATCTCCTTTTTACTTAGCATGAAGGCAGCGTAACTAAATTTATTTAGTAATTCTATTAGCTTGAATATTTAGCCATGCTGGACCAGGCTGCTAACACTGCAGCAAATGACACAACGTTCTGTTAATGTTCACATGCTTTGTGCTTTCACATCCTTTCAGTTTCACTTTTTTTCTTTGTCACATTATTGTCTCAGATGGATCATTTAAGTTAAAGTGGAAGTTTTGCCGCGAAACTATAGATGAGACTTGTTTTACATGTTGTTGAACTTTTTTCCCTTTTTTTTTTTTTTTTTTTTTACGCGATGCTCGCGTGCGTGTTGAAGACCGTCCAAAAGATGACTGACAATAAGGACTTTCACATCCATGAAACGTTTTTGGAGATGTATTAAAAGAACATGCTTTTGCGTTTGACCGGTGGTTTTGGGGTTCAGAGGGTTAAGTTGTCTGTGTCTGACCCTTTTCCCCCCCACCCCCTTCAGCTGACCAGGGCAACGGCAGCTACGGCAAAACTCCAAGACGGGGAGGACACCAGACCGGCTACAAGCCATACTGATGATCACATGGCAGCGCGAGGTATGTGTCCGTACCGTCACTTTCACCTCTCACGCATGTCGTGTGGGGTTCAGGTTTCAAGCTCCATACTAATTTTATTACTGCTTATTAAAGAGTTTTAATGTTTGACTTTTGTTAATTGATCGTCTCGATTCTGACCGCTGAGCCTTCAAAGCGTACAAAAGCTGTTCAGCTAATAAACAGGCACTATTTATATTTGTGGTATAACTATGCATGTATAGTGAATTTAGTAATTTGCCAATATTAAGATGTATGATCATGTGGTGTTGCAATGTAAACCAGTGTTTGACTACACTGTTGTGAGGTGTTTAGGCTCTGCAGTCCAATTATTGGTCATGGTTGATCATAACGTTTTGTTCACATGTAATCTGTATAGGTATATTTTAGGTCCTTATGTTTAAAGGAGATGTTTTCACAATAATGTCGAATGGAGGTAAATGATGAACTACCTCGAACCACAGCTTTTATTAATGAGGAAAGCTAATGGTTTGAGTATGGCACGGTTGACGAAAGATCGTCTTGGTCCCATGATTAGCCTACAATCAAACCATTACAGGATTTTCCTTGATTGGTACTTGCTACTGATGGCAAAATGTATACGTTGATGACTGTTTGCACTTCTAAACATTTATACTGTCGTCCTTCAGGACTCCAGTGATCCAGTGAGACTGACGGCTGGATGGACACACTGGGCATAACTCCACCTCTTTTATGACAGAAGACCATTTGTACAGAAAACATCTGAAATGTAACTTTTTTTTTTTAATCCTATCATTTTTAGGTTTTACTTTTCCCTTCGGTGTTTTTTTTTTCCAGTTTTTTTTTTGTCCCCTTCCGCATTTCCATCAATGGAAGTGTAATTTTTACTGTACTTTTTGGTACCCGTTTTGATTCTAATGTATTGTAAGGCTTGTATTTTACATGTTTGCTGGCTTTACAGATTGAAAATCTTGGCGCTGTAAAGGAGCTTTTTTTGACAAAATAAACAGTTTTCAGTAATTTTTTTTGTTTTGCTGGGCAGGCTCTGATGCTTCCAGGTTTCAGCTGGTGGGTGGGGTGGAAGATGGTTAGAAGTTTAGGATTTTATTTCAGTTGTCAACGTTGAATTTTCTCTTGGTCTTTTGTCGGCCCACAACCCAATGATCTGTTATGAAGGAACGTGGAGCATAACTCAAAAGGAACTGTTTCACGTTCACTCATTCGGTAATTCCCCCTCCCCCCCTACTTTATGTGGAATCCAGTGCACCGAAATGATTTTAACTCTTATTCCTTAAATCTGCAACAACTGCCTGCACGCTTATTGCCAGGACTTTTTGAATTCACAAAGGTATTAAAACATCTGAAAGGCTCACATAAGAATTGGGATGTGGGTGAAGGCTGAAAACAACAAATCGACAACATGCTTCTGTTGCATGATTTCCTGTTAAGTCTACGTACCTTTTTACATTACAAGCAAATTGTTTCAGTTTCTCTGCTGGTTTAGTTTGTTTTGTCAAGTGTCACTGGTTTTTTTTAGAAGTAACCGCTTTGAAGTTAAATGTCTGCTTAGGTTTTCCTTTTTGTTTGTCTTTACAGACTTTTCAGACCACTGGAGTCTTCTCGACTAGTGTCTCTGGCAATTTATTAGTAATAAACATTCTCGTTTGTATTTTGTGTATTTTTAATGTTACTGTTAATTGTGGTTGGTTAGCTAGCTTTTATGCTTCAGGACATACGATTATTTGTTTCCTGCTGGAACACATCCGTACCCCTGAAGTTTGACTTGGAAAAATTCCATAAAACTAAATGTGCACTGTTTGCTGCACAGTGTCCAAATATGCTTTTAACGTCAAGAGTGCAGAGTAGAAATTGCATAAAGTTTACGTTAGTTTTAAATGGTTTCATGAAGCTTAGATTGTTCCAGGTATTGGGACTGAAAAGTGTTTAGATTTCTGGTCGATGGGCTTTCGGTTACAAGCGGTAAATGCCTGAGTAACGCCTTCCTACACTAGTCTGCCATGTGTTTTAAATAAGCAGCAACGTAATTTTCTGTAAAAGCTCAGAGCTGGACTTGAACTATAGCTATCTTGGACATAACGTCTTAGTTTCAAATAAACAAGGTTACTACTTCGCATGGTACTGATTGGACGTATGCTATGTACTGTCTGTTATTGCTGCATTCAGCAAACTTCTGTATATTAAAAATCGGGCTTAACAGCCCCTTTTATGTAATTAACTTTTCTCATAGAACATTGAGCGACCGTCGGTTTCCGTAGTGTAGTGGTTATCACGTTCGCCTAACACGCGAAAGGTCCCCGGTTCGAGACCGGGCGGAAACACATTTTGCCTAACTTTGGGCATCAAACTTTCAAGGCTTCAACTGGCCAATCGGAGGGTGAGACGGGTGGGCCCTTCATTCACCTCGTCAGGTTTGCCTTCTTGGACTCTTGGACACTTGCGGTTGGCCGTGACTCGGCGGGATGGGCTCACGTTTGGGCTTCTTAATTAAACTTGTCCGGACTGCCAGAAGTTTCAGGTAAGAAATTAGCGGTGGTGAATTTAAACGTTTGCGTGCCAATTAACGGTGGACTGTCTAATTAGTGGTAACATCAGTATGAACGTTAGCATTAACGATAGCTTGTTAGCTCTTTGGCACATTAACATAAGGTTGAAGACGACAAAGGGCCATTATCTCCCGCTGTTATGACGGCCGAAGGTAATTAACATTAAATCATTTTTGAATTATGATTACGAATAGTATTTTTGTCGGGATTCTGCATCCAATTTTCTAACGTTAAAAGTTAAAGCTAACGTTAGCATAGCGTTGGTGATGACCTTTCCTATTTAAGCTAACTGGGTCGTGACTTGGGCGTTGGCTAGCAACGTTAAGATATGAAATTAACGTGAACTAGCTAACTTTAGCCATAGTCATTTTACTTTTATGAAGTGTTTCATACAATTGTCTCCTTTTATGTTTTGCCTATTTTACCTAACGTTAATACTTAATGGCTCATGAACGGGGCTTTTGTGGTGGCACGTGTCAGGCCGTGTTCACACCAAATGCGAAGCTAACGCAGAGAATGTTCCCCAAGGCTCACTCACGTGTCACAAAACGGTATTCACTAAACTCTTCACTATTAGAACAATTTCAAACCAACCAGGGCGGAAATCATAAGGATTATCTTTAACATTACAGGTAACACAGCTGTACTTGCGTTATCTGATATAAAACCCAGCACGTCGGCGCACCGATGGTTGTAAAAAACGTTTTGGGTCTCGGGCTTTTTGAGTTTGCTCTCCTCGCGTGTCATCCATGTTTAGTTAGGAGGTGGGGGGGCTGCGTCTCCCGGTGGGGAAAACGTTTCGACCATCTGTAAACTGTCTCGGGCTAGGTGTCATTAATATTGAAACAGCAGGTCACCAGCCAAAATAAGATTGTCACAAACAACACACAACGATTCTCCTCTAATTATGTAACGTTAATTAGACACCGGGAAAAACACAATACATTTATACAAAAGTCTATATTACAATGTTTGAGTCATAATGGCAACGATAGTGATACATTTTATTTTTGTAGTTGGTAGTTCTTTTCATAGTTATCTGGCATTTCACATGTCTTCTGCATGACAACTGAGGGAGGCAAAACCGCAGCGCTACACTGCCACCTACTGGGCATTTGTAGAAACACTGTTCTGCTCAAGTTCTATTGTTAACATCCAAGGCATTTGGAAAGTAGTATCAATTATTAATATAATATATCATTTTGTGGACGTCACAGACTGATTGTATCTAGCAAACCACCCATTTCCTGGTTCACTGCTATATGATTGGTATATGATGATTCTGCTAATTAATTGATATAATTGTGATGTAATTGCGACATGTGCAATAAAGCGTTACATGAACCATGTATTCACAATGATTCAATTATATATATATATATCCTTCCTCGTTAGTATAGTGGACAGTATCTCCGCCTGTCACGCGGAAGACCGGGGTTCGATTCCCCGACGGGGAGAAATCTTTTTGAAATGCTAAAATTGATTATCAAAATCCTTTATATTTGTAGCATTTCTACTTTTAGTGTAAAGAATATTTAGTTTATTATTTATTATTATTCATGTATTATTTGGTTGACTTGTGAACATTGAGTATTGAGTGTGAATGTGGCAACTGTTTGGGCCCTGCTTCAGTTCCATCCTACAGAACCGACACTTGCGACCTGTGGACTGGGAATCGGTCCTCTTCCTTTTCTTCTCCACCATTTTCTGCGTGGCATCCAGTTCTAGCTGAAAGAACTTTGTCTCAGCAAAGTCTCCAAAAGGCACTTTGGGATTTGTCAGACCTTCAGCACCATAAGCTTTAAAAACTTTGGTGGAGCAGTAAAAGTATCGGACCGGGCAATGCTGGTAGAAAAAGTGGATTGAAGAGCCATCATTTTCATACCTGGACTTTGGCTGGCCACAGGAGAGACACCTCTTCGTGTGTGTGTTTTTTTTGGCCCTGTTGTTGTTGCTCCTGCTGCTGTTTATGTTGCTCCTGCTTCTCCATGATGCTGAGCACAATCTTCTCAATAGAGGATTGAGTCAGCATCTGAACAGGTGGAGGTGGGTGAACAATTGCAACAGGCATCGTAACAACGGGCACACTAGTGGTCTCACTCGCCTCTGTCAGAGAGTGCCAGAGAACTGGTGTTCAACCACTTTCTTAGGTGCTTTACATATTTCAGGATATGTAGTTTCGTTGTTGGGTGGAGCATGCTGTTGGGGTCTGTGCAGGAGTTGTGAACTAGAGCAGCATAATCCTGGTCCACAAGCTTCAGCATGTCCTTCTGCTTACGATGTTTGTCGAGCAGCTGGTCGATAACTGCCTTCATGGGGGACGGCCATCGTTTATGGTCCAAAACAAAAACTCTCCCTCCTGTCTTTACAGGTCCAGTGCGAGCACCAGTTGGTGAGGGCAGCAGGGGAAGCGGCGGCGGACGTGGGGTTTCTAAAAGAACAAAAGACAATAAGTCATTCTGACCTATTCAATCAAATACCGTATTTTCCGGAGTATAAGTCGCAGTTTTTTTCATAGTTTGGCCGGGGTTGCGACGTATACTCTGGAGCGACTTATGTGTAAAATTTTTCGAACATATCATGTCATTTCACATTTTCACACGAAACCACAAGAGGGCGCTCTCAACCTGTGTTGATAATTTCAAAATCGGCGGTCACTTATATCCGTATATATCGGTAACGTATATCCTCAAACGCGCTCGCGTTTCCGCGTCTGGGGTGTCCTTAAGTGCAGACGGCCTCGGGACCCCCGTGCCCCGTCCCGCCGACAAACCTCCCCCTCTCGCAGCGGCGCCTGTCGAGCCGCCATGTGCGGACCGGCTGCCGGTGGACCACTCGTCTTATTGCGCTGACCGGGCTACGCGTGGCTCTTAGCGGGTGGCCTCGGGGTGGGAGGGGGCGGCGTGCCTCGCCTTGCGGGCTACCGGCCCATCCGCGGAGCCACAACTCATCCGACTACGACCTCAGATCACACGAGACGACCCGCTGAATTAAAGCATATTACTAAGCAGTGGAAAATAAAGTAACATGGGTTCCCTCAGTACTGGCGAGCGAAGAGGGAAGAGCCCAGCGCCGAATCCCCGCCCGGCGGTTGGGGATTGTACCGCCGACCTCGACGTACACTTCAGTGTGACTTACTTATGTATTTTTCTTATTTATTATGCATTTTATGACTGGTGCGACTCGTACTACGGAGCGACATATAGTCCGGAAAATACGGTACTTGTAAATAATAGAAAACTTTCATAACCGACTGGTATTTGTATGTTTATTTGATAACACCCTAAATATACTTTCACATCTTGTACAAAATAAAAAATAAATAAAAAGTGGAACAAATCTATTACGCTATTCATAATAATAAAGTTACTATTAACTAATGCTGATATGTTGTCTATCACTATATCTGTGTGTGAGATGTTTACCTGGCTCTCCTCGAGGCCCTGGTGCTGTTTCTGGACTCGCATCTGGTTTAACATCAGAATCGGCAGGGGGGCGTGTGGAAAACTGGAAGAACCTTGATGGTGCGGCTGGCAGAGGAACCTCTGACTGGGTAGCGGGTGGATCACAGCCCCGCGGGATGTGGACTCTCTGAATCCGCTAAGTCTTCAGCATTGAGGGCTTGAAGAGAGGAGTGCCATTTGGGTCACTTGCCAGGTGAAACTGCTGGAAAACTCCCTCAACTCTCTTGATGAGCTCAGGCGGCGGAATCCTGATCCTGCAGTGCTCTCTGATGTGTTGCTTGGTTGGGTTGGCAGGCAGAATACCGCAGAAGGCGTAGGCTTCTTTAAGCCGCTGCAGGTCTTCCTGACCCACCACAGAAAAGGCTGCAGAGAGGAACTGAGCAAAGGTATTGTACGCTGTGTGGTGCTCTGATACACACTCACGGAGGAACCGCCTCATGCAGTGAAACAAGTCCAGCTTGATATTAATGTTCGCATTGAAATGCGATCTCGAAGCACATGAGATGAGGAGGTTACCAGTGGTGAAGTGACTTCAGCAACAATTGCATCTGTTGTTTTCCAAGAATCCCAGTTCAGATGCTCTCCTGCAAACGACTCTGCCACCTTGAATGCAGCACAGCAATGGTATGATGGTAAAAAATATTGATTTAATTTACCTGTCTACCCACTGGAATTGTGCATTTTCTATGCCTGCAGCGCTGTACAAAGGTACCCTGCAGGAGTGTTTTGATGGCACTCTCCTGGTGATGGTTTCCTCTGCTTTCTCAGCGTCATTTAATGCAACAGTTTCTACATTAATATATAATGCATGCGTTTGTCTTTGAATTTGTTAATATTCAGCAGCTATTTGTAACAACTTAACCTAGGCAGAGGAAGCAACATGGCACACTTTTGGCACACAGCGTTAAGTCAGTCTGGCTGGGAACGCGCACCGAAGAGACGGCGCACCTTTGCCGGACCTCTCGCTGTGTGGAAGTCACGCTGGAGTCAATGAAATGTGTCGTCATGTTAAGTCAGGTTTATGCCGCATCGTTAATTAAAAAAAGTTTAGGAATTTGTTTTGTATTTCAAGCTTACGAAGTGGAAAGCAGGAATGTCCTTAACCAGCTGAATATTTTAATAGCTGAGGCAACAATCCAGCAATAACTGCCATAGTCGTTATAAAAAGACTGTTTGCACAGTGTTCTGTGCCAACTTATGTTAATACTTAAAACAGCCAGTCAGTTGTGATCGGGTCTAATGATGTGCATGTTTATTGTCACTGTGATACGTGTGTGTGTGTGTGTGTGTGTGAGAGAGAAAACCTCTCTCCGCTTGCAAACTAAGAATTAAAGAGCTCTTGTATTCCTTGGTTGTTGAAATAATATTAAAAGGTTTAATTTATACATCACACGATTTTTGTATTTTTAGGAAATATCTTTAAATGTTGGCAATAGCAATGGATGTGAAGATGAGTTCTTCTCTGTTCAAACTAGTATGATGAGTTTAGAAAGCGATGTAATAGTGTAGTGACAACAAGATACTGCATGTATTCCGGGGCTGCTGGAAGCTTTCCCCCATGCTGCACAACTTCGGCCACTAGCTGGACAAGGGGACCTTCCCCCATTTCCCCCCGGTTCGAGAGGCATCGTTGGGATTTGTGTAATCATTACGTCTATCAATCATATCTCATCTGGTGCTGTCATGTGTGTACGCCTTATTATATATATTATTACGAACCACGTGTTAAGTCGTCATCAGTTTCCGTAGTGTAGTGGTTATCACGTTCGCCTCACACGCGAAAGGTCCCCGGTTCGAAACCGGGCGGAAACATTCTTTTTTTTTTTCAATTTCACATTTATTGGCGGTTAAGATCAAAGACAAAATACAGAAGGACACAAATAACTAGGACATATTTACCAAATTCATACGTAACTACGTCTTCAGTAAATGAAGTAATCAGTAATATTAGTATAGATTCCGTAAAACTGTTTAGTCAGGACTCCGTTATTACCACAATTATCATCAGTTTCCGTAGTGTAGTGGTTATCACGTTCGCCTAACACGCGAAAGGTCCCCGGTTCGAGACCGGGCGGAAACAGTTTTTATTTAAACTTCTAACACATACAAACACCTTTAATTTATGCGAATATATCTTTTTAAGCAAAACTCATTTGTGGGATCACACGTATGTTTCTAGGTTTATTTCAAACTTCTTGTCTTGTCAATGTCGGACACATTTACTTTAGTAACAAATAAGTTAAAAAAATTACCCTTGTTAACGTTAAAGATGACTATCATCTAAAAAATTAAACTCATCTTGTAATCCTCTTAAAACTCTTGGTTTCATTTACATCCGTCTATACGTACCCATCGACTTGTATCTTTGCATCTCTTTAGATTACACACATGGCTGGTAAAAGAGGAGTTTCCGACGTTTCCCTGAACGCGTCCTCGAGGGGGAGTTTCCGCGTGTTTCCGGGGTTCGATAGTAGCGCGTCGTGAGAGGCTTCGGTTCCGTTTCACTTCTGCGCCACGTTGCTTCAGGCTCCTCACCCGCCCGGGTCACCAGAAGGCCCTCCTCACCCGCCCGGGTCACCGGCAGGCGCTCCTCACCCGCCCGGGTCACCAGAAGGCGCTCCGGGATTCGGTGAGTGCTAACCGTTAGCATCCCCGTTAGCCCCATCGCGGGCTCTCGATTCAACGGAGGAGCGGAGCCACCGTTCCGATGCGTTCAGGTCCCCCCGGTAAAGACAACACTCAACGACAGCACACCTTGTGTGTGATACACACACAAGGTAGAATAATAAGCAGATAGAATAATAAGCACGACGAATACAATAAATACATACAGATGACTGGACGGTCTTTGACCCAGAGGTGGAGAAAGTATTCTGATGAAGTCATTGTCGTCGTCACACTTCACCCTGTAAAACATGCATTTTATTCTCAGGAACACAACACGCACAAGGCTTCTTGGTACTAGTACTAGTGTCATATAATGTAGTACTAGTGTGTATTCGTACTTCCATTTCCATTCTACATCACATATTCAGTTATAAGTTACGGAAAGTAATGCAAAAAGACCAAAAATGAAGGCTCATATTGTTAAATTAGTGTTTTTCTTCCTTCTTTCAAGAAACTTTAAAATTAGCAAGAAGCTGGAGAATAATTGACAAATTTGTGGAGAAGCGACAAATGAACCAATATGGAACAGATAGTCAATGTAAGGGTGTCTGTTTGATTTGACTTGGTTTACGTCTTCTCTCACAGGAGGAAAGCATCTCCAGCTGATTCGCCCCTCTGGATACTCAGATCTCCTCCAGGTCCTCCATGGAGGATGTTGACGAGTACATCTGGCGGCAGCGGATCCACCACGGCGTCCGTTACCAGAAGGGCGCCATCCCCTTCCCGCAGTCGGTGGAAACGGGCCTGGAGTTCAACGCGGCGTTGGAGAGGCAGGAGAAGCTGGACGTCACCCTGCTGACCAACGGTGTGATGCTGGAACTGTGCGAGTTTGCAAGAACTGTAACCAAGTCCGAGATGTACTTCCTGTTCGAGATGCTGGAGTTCAACTTCGACCTCGGCGTGGACGTGCACGACGAGCAGCAGTGTTACGACTACAGCACGCGGACGCACGCGAAGACCAAGCACCTGCGGGAGCAGATCAAGCTGAAGCCCTGGCGGAGGACGGAAGCCTTCCCCTTCCCCGACCTCGGCGCCACGTACCGGCAGCCGGGACGCTACTACCCCAAACGGAACAAGCTGGCGGACAGCTCCTTCCTCTCCAAGAGCGGCGCGGGAAAAAGGGGAGGAGTCTCAGGGAGCCTCGACGCCGCCGCGTACCCCTTCTGCAAAGAGCTGGGCGTCACTCTGCTGCTGCCGCCGGGCGACGCCCACAGGGAGAAGCTGAGGCCGGAGCTGGTGACCAACGGCGTGATGCTGGAGCTGCTGGACTTCTCCGGGGTCCTCTGCGGGACGCACGCCGACATCGTCTACGACTTGGTGCTGCACAACTTCGGCCACCAGCTGGACAAGGGGACCTTCCGCCTGGTGCTGCTGGGCAGGAAGAAGAGCGCGTGGCTGAGCGCCGAGGACAATGACGCCTTCAGGAGGGAGCCCTTCACCGCCCCCTCCCCGAGACGGGAGCCCAAGCGCAGGAAGAGGAGCGAGCCCGACCACTGGGATCCCGAAGGACCGGAGACGGCCAGCAAGAGGGAGGTGAGGGACGAGGACGGCAAAGACGGCGTCAAGGGCGGCGACCTCTCCTATATGTGTCCGGTGGAGTTTGAGCTGGACACGCCGGCCGATTCGGAGGCAAGACAGAAAGACGCAGACGTCGAAGGTTGTTTGTCTGAGGAGCAGGACGAGGAAGACGCGCTCGCCCTCCTCGGCTCGTCTCGCCTTCGTCCCAAGACTGCAGTTCCGAGGCGCCTCTCGGATCTGTTTTCCGAAGACCAAAGCGAGGACGCCGACGTGGACCCGCTGAAGCGGAAGCTGTGGACGCGGCGGGCCGCTCGCTCCAAACAGATCCTGAAGTCCCGGCGGGTGAGCGACCTGTTCCTGCGCTGCCGGGAGACGGGCCTGGACTTCAACGTGGCGTCGGGTCGCCGGCGGAACCTGGACCCGCAGCTGCTCACCAACGGCCTGCTGCTGGAGCTGTATACATTTGCGACTGCGATGACGAAGAGTTTGGGCGGCTTCTTGTTTGAGATCTTGGACAAAAACTTCATCCTCGTCTTCCAAAACGAGCTTCATCAGCGCAACTTCATCTTTTACCTGATCACGAAAGAGCGGCTCCTCCAGAACCACCCCAACCGGAGCTCAGCGGACTTCCTCCAGAGCGCCTTTGACTTCCCCGATGTCTACAACGCCGCCGACGTGACCGCCGACGTGACCGCCGACGTGACCGCCGACGTGACCGCCGATGTTCAGACCGGGCCGGGGGTCGAGCCGCCGGAGCCGAGCGGGGACCCGCATCCCTTCTGCGAGCAGATGGGCCTGGACCTCTGGGCCACGGAGGACCGCCCGGCCGACCAGAAGCTGGACCTGGCGGTCCTCACCACCGGCGCCGTGTTGGAGGCGTTCGCCTTCGTCAGGCAGCTGTGCGGCTCTGCCCGCCACACGGTCAACGACCTCCTGGAGCACAACTTCCTGCTGGACCTGCAGGACGGAGCGGCGGAGGCCTCGCGGGCCGTGCAGGCGTGGTACGCCGAGCACAGCGCCGTGATGAAGAGGCAGACCGCCACGCAGAAGCCGACTCGCTGGTTGGAGGCGGCCGTCCAGCTGAGCAGCCGCTCGCCACTCGGAGGCGAGGGCGTCCCGTCGGACCCGGAGGTCCCGAATGGACACGTGAAGGAGGAGAAGGAAGAGGAGGAGGAGCAGCAGCTCCACTATCCCGTCTGCCAGCAGATTGGACTGGACCTCGACATCAGCGTCAAACCAGACGCCAAAACCAAGCTGGACCCGCGGGTGCTGACGAGGGCGGCGCTGCTGGAGATGCACCGCTACGTGCGACGCCACTGCAACCGCTACGTGCCGGCGCTCTACGAGATCCTGGAGCACAACGTGGACCTGAGCTCCCAGAGGCACCGCAAGGTGGAGTTCGCCTGGGCCGTGGCCTCGCAGGTCGTCGCCATAGCGGCGAAGAGCGGCCGAGCGGGAGGTTACCTGGGCGGCGCCGTGGAGCTGCCATTCGAGGAGCCCGAGCCGCCATTCGGCGCCTGCAAAGACGAGCCGTGGGACGAGCCCGCGGGGCTGGACCGCGGGGACGACGTGGTCTTCGTCCAGGAGCTGCAGCCCGTGGACATGGAGGTGGTGATCGAGTGAACTCCAACATGCAGCTCAGCGTCACCAGACGGCAGCAGGCTGAAACAAGCTGTGCTCAAACAGGAAGTGACCTCGTGTGAGTCCAGGAACAACGTTTCTACTTATGTTCTGTTATTAAAGTCTCTTTAACCATTATGTCCCTTCAACTTATTTTCTTTACAAAATGCATTAGCAATGTATAAAAAAGTCAATGTAAAGAGTGTCAGCAGATTCATATTTAAATGATTTACACGTGAGTCGTTCCTGTTTGCTGCCACTAGGTGGAGCCACAGCCTCGTGAAGTCAGCTGATAAAGAATAAATATTTAATAGTCACCAGTTCAGGTTTTAATCCAAACGTTAGACGTCACTACTTCATTGATACTTCAAGATTCACGTTCAGGAATGAACTTTATCACCATTGGTCACATGACCAGTGAACCCGACGTGTTTAATGTGTGCAAATGTTTCTAAATCGTTAATTAATGGTGTTTAATTATACGTCACATGATGCTCATAAAACTGACAGAAGTGAAATAATCGCACGATTAAACGTGTGTGTGTGCGTGTGTCTGTGTGTGTGTGTGTGTGTGTATCTGTGTGTGTATCTGTGTGTGTATCTTTGTGTGTGTGTCTGTGTGTGTGTGTGTGCGTGTGTGTGTGTGTCCGTGTGCGTGTGTGTGTGTGTCCGTGTGCGTGTGGCTGCAGGCTGTTGAATGATGCAGAAGAACGATGTACACGGGGAACAAACACACACTGGAGGATCGAGGGGGAATACAGGGTGATGGAAAGTTGAAAGACGTCCCTGTGGGAGCCCCCCTTCCCCTCACACACACACACACACACACACACACACACACACACTGACTATGCAGTTTTTATTCAGTTATTAAGTTATTGTCTTGACTGAAAACAACACACATCTCAAGGCTTCCTGTTTTAATAAAAGCGTCACATGACCTACAGAAGACAAAACACAACACAATGTGAAATGTGCCAAACTAAGATGTGAAATAGTGAACACAAAATGATACATTTCTCCACTCCACATCGGGGAAATATGTGCAAAACAAGTTTGAGAAAATCTAAAATACGAAGTAAGAACGCAACGATGTTTGAGCACTTTCTCTGCTGGATGGGAAATACAAAGAGCTTAGTGAGCATGAAGCAGCTGGACAAACCTGATAACTCCTGACGCGCACACACACACACCCACACACCCAGAACCACAGAGTCAGCAGGCTGGAGGAGGTCACTGTGAGGTCACTTCCTGTTTCACAGCGAGGCCCAAACAGACGAATGTGAGAGCAAATACATTCAATAAAAATAACAAATAAAACAAACATCATTGTAATGAGGGAGTCTGTGCTGTTCAGTCTTGTTTAAAAAAAAAGAAGGGCGAGGAGGAGGAGTAAGAAGAGGAGGGGAGTAAGAAGAGGAGGAGGAGTAAGAAGAGGAGGGGGAGTATGAAGAGGAGGAGGAGTAAGAAGAGGAGGGGGAGTAAGAAGAGGAGGGGGAGTAAGAAGAGGAGAAGTAAAACGAGTGGGAGGAGGAAGCCGAACGGGCCAATCAGCAGACGCGTGTCCCTTCCTTTGATTCAGCGTCTAAGACTAAAAAAGAAGCCGCTGTTTCACCTCGTCTGCTATTTAATGTAGAGACATTTCAGTCCCAGAATAGAGGGATGGATTGCTGGATGAGGTAGAATGAAGGAAGCTGGCTGAGTGATGGTTGGATGGATTGCTGGATGAGGTAGAATGAAGGAAGCTGGCTGAGTGATGGATGGATTCACACACTCAAAGACGCTGAAGGAGTCACAGGATGTGAATGAAAGTCAGAGGGATTTAAGCGAAGTGAGCTCCATGTTTCATGATTATTCATTCTGCCTTCAGGCTCCTTCTCATGCGTCTTATTATAGGTTTCAAACGGAGGCCAAAATAAATGAATTCTAAAGATTAAACTTTCATACGTTGATACGTTGATGTGTTCATACCTTCATATGTTCATACGTTGATATGATGATGCGTTCATATGTTCATACGTTGATGCGTTCGTATGTTCATACGTTGATGCGTTCATACGTTCATATGTTCATACGTTGATATGATGATGCGTTCATATGTTCATACGTTGATGCGTTCGTATGTTCATACGTTGATGCGTTCGTATGTTCATACGTTGATGCGTTCATACGTTCATATGTTCATACGTTGATATGATGATGCGTTCATATGTTCATACGTTGATGCGTTCGTATGTTCATACGTTGATGCGTTCATACGTTCATATGTTCATACGTTGATGCGTTGATGTTACACAGGGTTACGTTTTGTTCTTAGATGCTACAATGGATGAGGACACCTGAGACACTCAGGTGGAGCAGCTCAATGTAAAACACTCTGATGAATGAAAACACGTCTCCATTCATCATAGTGACCTTTTGTTTGTTCAGTGTTACACTTACTACACACAGTACATACTGTACATACGTGTGTGTAAAATACTTTAGAATATTGTTTTTATACTCACAACACACAAATACACGCTAACAAATATATTTTATTTTCTCAACAAAAACACTGTACACAGTGTGTGTACGTCCCAACCAACACAAAGATGCACATAAAGTGGTCGACATACAAAACAACAGGAGAATTTACTGTATTCAGTTACAGTAAAAACAAAGCATCAGCTGCTGCGTCTCCACATGCGTCTCCCACAGCTTGGAGAAGGGCTGTGTGCGT
This sequence comes from Apeltes quadracus, assembly GCA_021346845.1. Taxonomy (NCBI): domain Eukaryota; kingdom Metazoa; phylum Chordata; class Actinopteri; order Perciformes; family Gasterosteidae; genus Apeltes; species Apeltes quadracus. Next base: position 16,458,236 of record CM037916.1, read on the forward strand.
TTGTGGACTCGGTCACACACTTTCCATCTCCGGTCTCTGGTTGCTGATTGTAACACTGTGTGACAGGTGTTTGCCCAGGTGACGAGTCAGTGTGCAGAGGAGGGAGATTCACTTTAGGATTTGGAATGACAGTGTGTTCCTTGTGAAAACAAGATTTTCCTTCATGAAAATTGTGCCAAATGCAGAGAATTGTGTGTAGTGTTTTGAAAAAAGTCTGTTTTAGAGCGGCAATGTGAGAGTAAAGCAGGAATTGTGCTTGTAGTTCAGCAGAATTGGCTTCAGGGGGTTTGTGCAGCGAGTTACATGTTGTGGTCATTGTGTGTCACGTTCCAGAATTTGTGTTATGTTACAGAAAAACTGTAACATGAAGGAGCTTATTTTGAACATTGGAGACTCCTTCAGGTTTTCAGTTGAAGCGTTTGGTCGAACAGATGAAAACGTATTAGATTCACTACGCAAACTTTCACCTTCTTCTGTGCCGAGCTCGTCGCCGAGGCCCCTGGACGTTCGTACGGGAACAGTAGTGCTTTGTATGTGGATTAAAGCGGCCAGGAACTCTCTCACACACACACACACACACACACACACACACACACACACACACACACACACACACATACACACACACACACACACACACACACACACACACACACACACACACACACACACACACGCACACACACGTTTAGGCTTCTGCATTGCAGTTGAGTGGCAGCTCGTATCATCCTGCTGATTTCCGTGTTTCGAGTCCACGTAGAAGGTTTGTGTTTTTATAGCACGACTTCATTAGAGTCTCTATAATCTCAATAATCTCCATAATCTGTGATGTCCGTGGCAGAGTTCGGCGCTGCGACGGTTGAGTCACGATGAGTCTGCACGTCCTCAAACAGACGAGTACTCAGAGTACTCAGTGATACCACACCTCCACAGTACTGAGAGGCTCCGGATGCATCGACGTGTTTCACTGCAGCTCTCTGCGCCGACATTATGTGAGATGATCACATGTTTGTAGCGTTTCCTTTGGGATGGATCCTAAAGACATAATGACTCCTGAGATGTAGTAAATCAGAAGTGTGTGTTTACCTCTGGAGGAGAAGTACAATGTGTGTACTAGTACACGTGAATCCGCTCTCGACTCGCTGAGGTAGAAGTTTAAAGTAGGTCGGCTGAGCGGCAGAACAAAGCGCACGGAACGCCTGGCTAACTTTGATTTAAAAATACATGAGGCGGGTCCGTCCCCCCCACCCATTAAACATGGAGGAGCGGCGGGAAACACACACACGCACGCACACACACACACACACCTGGATGGAGAACATGGACCTGACAACATGTTCCGCTACTTGTAGCAACACTTCCAAAGACGCGTTAATAGCAGCTGAAAGCTCCACAGAGAGCTCGTTAGTGCCGCCGATGGGTCGGCCTCAACGCGTCCTAACGAGCTCCGTGGGGCCGAGGGGGGGGGGGGGGGGGGGGGGGTGCCGTGTCCCACTGCATTCTGGGTTAATGTGCCACAGCTGTTACGGACGGACAGGGCGTAAGAAGCAGGGACGCTGCTTTCCATTAAAACCTTTCAAACCACGTTTGACAGTTTGAGCTTGTGAGGATTTGAATTACACAGCATCAGGAAGAAAACCCAAAGACCAAATCCTCACTTCCTGTCTGCTTCCTACTAATAAAAGTGATAATAATCATTCTAATAATATAAATGATGATGAATGAAGTATAACAACGATGATGATGAAAATTATATAATTATATGCAATAAAATCATGTCAAAATATCAAAATCATAATAATAATAATGTTGTAAAAACGATTCCTGATGACCTCGTCTTGTTTCATTTTGACAGAATGCTTTGCTTACATGATCTTGGCTGTATCGCAACGTGCGTGTGTGTGTGCCCTTCACCACCACTCACCGTTAGCTTTTTTGCTTGTTGCCATGGTTACATCGGTGTGGAGAAATCCCAAATTTCATTTTTTTTACAGCACAGAGAGGAGAGAGAGACTAAGTTAAAAACATGTACTTCAGTGTGAATTAGAAAGCTTGTATCGTTCATCATGGGACGCTGTTGAGCGGATATGACACTTGTTACTAATCATTAAGGAATAAAGGAAGCATTGAAGCACCTTTCCTATGCTAAAGGAGCTGATAAAGGAAGCATTAAGGCTCCTTTCCTATGCTAAAGGAGCTGATAAAGGAAGCATTAAGGATCCTTTCCTATGCTAAAGGAGCTGATAAAGGAAGCATTAAGGCTCCTTTCCTATGCTAAAGGAGCTGATAAAGGAAGCATTAAGGCTCCTTTCCTATGCTAAAGGAGCTGATAAAGGAAGCATTGAAGCACCTTTCCTATGCTAAAGGAGCTGTTAAAGGAAGCATTGAAGCACCTTTCCTATGCTAAAGGAGCTGATAAAGGAAGCATTAAGGCTCCTTTCCTATGCTAAAGGAACTGATAAAGGAAGCATTAAGGCTCCTTTCCTATGCTAAGGGAGCTGATAAAGGAAGCATTAAGGCTCCTTTCCTGAACATCTACGGACCTCAAACAGCTCTTATTGTGAAAGAATTTGGATCCTTCCTGCTCATTTCCTTCCTCTTCAGCTGCCTTCCAATTGACAGAAGCTACGCTTCCTCACCGCCCCGCCCACCGTTTGATTGACATGGAGGTGAGGAGCGTCACCATGACGATTGGCCCTTTAATGAGCCGCAGAAAGCTGCTGAGGAATGGAAATGAAAAAGTGAGGGCTGGAGTTGTTATGTGGGCCACATGGAAGCAGCAGGCTAATCTAATGACCCACAAAGAGGTGTGCGGGGGGGCACGGGCCCCCCAGGAGGAGGAGGAGGGGGGTTTACAGGTTTATTGGATGACATATGGAGTTTCCTAAAGACCCAAATTCATGGATCCTCCCCCCACCGGGAACAATGGACACATTCACACACATACGTACACATCGATTACTGATGGAGGCTAAGACGAAGCACAGAGACTTTAATTGGCTTGGAGGGGGTTATTGTGTGGTTTAATGCTGACTTCAGGATTAAAATCCCTGTTGTTTTCTTCTTCTTCTTCTTCTTCTTCTTCTTCTTCTTCTTCTTCTCTCTGTCCCCCCTATCTTCTTCTGTTTCCTTCCTTCTGTTTTAAATCGCAAATATAATTCAGAATCTGAATCCTGCGTCCAAATTCACAGAAGACTCAACACCACACGCCTGGCCTGTGAAAGCTGCACAGTGACCAGCAGGGGGCGACGCCTCTGGTCCCATAGACGTCTATTATATACTGAACTATATACTGAAGATTTCCTCCTGCAGAGGAGCCGAGTTCATCGTGTAACAACGATAAAGAACGAATCACAGTAACATTCAAACCTGCTCGTTACACCTAACTCAGTTTGTACGTTATGAACAAAATAAATTACAATTTGAGAGCCTGAAGCAGCATCGGCGGCGCTTCAAAGGCCTCAGTGAAGTTCAGATAGCGTCTGTAATCCAGTGAAACACAATAAGTCGTACAGCAAATGTCTGAATAAATTGGGTCATTCTCAGACCTCCAGTGGAAAGAGAATACCTCTTATCCCTCATTGGGGAGCGTGTGATCTTTCTTCTCTCTTAACAGTTATGAGCGATCCGTCCCCAGTTAAAGTGCAGCATGAGGACATTTGTCCAAACAACCATGAAAACCTAAGAAGCAGAATCAAGTCATCAGTTCATCCAGATGGTTTTAATCCTGAGTGTCTCAGGTCATTTCAGGCTTAAGTAATAAATTAAGCTAAGGGTTAAGCTAAGGGTTAAGCTATGAGTTAAGTAAAGGGGTAAGTTATGGGTTAAGTTATGAGTTAAGTTAAGGCTTAATTTAAGAGTTAAGTTAAGGGTCAAGATAAGAGTTCAGATAACAGTTAAGTTATGGGTTAAGTTATGGGTTAAGTTAAGAGTTAAGTTATGGGTTAAGTTATGGGTTAAGTTATGGGTTAAGTTAAGAGTTAAGTTATGGGTTAAGTTATGGGTTAAGTTAAGAGTTAAGTTATGGGTTAAGTTAAGAGTTAAGTTATGGGTTAAGTTATGGGTTAAGTTATGGGTTGAGGATGGGTTGAGAAGTTGAGGGTTGGTCAGAGAGAAAGTCTTCTTCGCTCTGTTTCATTCCTCAGGCTCCTTTCAGGACTTTCAGGAGTTTTAATCCTTTGGTGGATCCGGCGAGCAGCTTCTGAAGGAGCGACGTCCCCTCGGAGGTGTTTACCTCATTTGAATGGAACGAGCCAATGGCCAATCAGAGTCCAGGATTATGACTATCCGGCCCTCGGCAGAGGGGGGGGTGCAAATGTGTTCAATCAAAACCATTTTTAAACATCACAAAGACCAGCTTTCCTCCCCTCAGGTGGGCTCGAAACCAAACCTTTGAATACGATGATGGTAAGACGGTTCCATAGAAGAAACTAGTAGATACGCGTTTCTACATTCTACTCTTAACATCCAAAGCTACTGAATAGGGGATTCAAAGGGTCCAATAAGTTGTTGCTGGATGGGGGGGGGGTCCTCTGTTTGGGTGTGTTGAGGAACTCCCTCAGGCCAGAAGATGCGGATGTGGCATCAATTAAGCCGATGGACTCTTTGGATGTCTGTGGATGTAGATGTTTACCTCGGAGCAGAAGTCCGAACTCTGCAGCACTTCATTAGTGGCAGAGAAGCAGAAGCCTGTTAGTGTTGTTCTGGCTGCCAGTGGAGGAAGGAGACGAGAGAGGAGGAGGAGGACGAAGGCTTTGCAATAATGAGGCCACGTAAGCAATCATGACCTCAGCCAAAATATGTCTGCATCATCAGAGCCTTATTAAAGCTCGCTTCAGGGGAACAGGAGAGAATGTGAGGAGGCAGAAGAAGAGGAGGGAGGAGGTGAGGAGTTTACTCCTTCTCTCATCTGGGAGACGCGGTTGCCGACCCAAGAGAAAGGTGCTTGTCGAGCGTTCGGATGGAGCTCTGACGGGAGATGCGCCACAGCTCCACTTGACAAACGCAGCGATTAAAAGCATCTGCTCTGATTCCAGCAAAACATCCGAGGCGACGCTCACGGTTCCGATCGGGCCGATCGTTCCTGTGGAGAAGAACCCCAGGAGCAAACGGAACAAGTTTAAGGTTTCAATACGTTGATCTAGAACCCAAATCTGAGCCGTGCATGTTGGTCTCCACATACACACACATGTTTTACAAATAAACAATAAAACAAGGACAAGATGTAGTATAAACATGTGTAATCTATTTGCACAATATATATATATATATATATATATATATATATATATATATATATATATATATATATATATATATCTGACTGGAGCAACGTGACGGGATTCGATGCAAAGCCACTTTCCTTCATGGCTGCTGGGTGGAGCTGCTGGGTGGAGCTTGGTGGAGCGTGATGTCTGCTGCTGTCCTCTGGTTCCACTCTGGGGGGGTAAATGTCCCCTGAACGTCAGTCACAGCAGACAGTCGGTCCAGCTGCTGCTGAGTGGAGGTCAAGGTCGAATGCCTCCGTTATGTCGTGTGCACGAATGATCAGCCACAGATTATTTGGTTGAACCGTAGTGCAGAAAATGTACCTTTGATCAATCGTATATTTGTGTTAAATGGTCAAAGCACATTCAGCACAGAACACGAGAAGCATGATAACAAAGTGAAAGTCTTTACAACGTGGCGTCGCTTCCTGCTTCAGAGGCCTGTTTGCTTTCAGGGTCATTTCAAGCTGATCCATGTGAAGCTCTGCAGTAGTTGGTCTGAAACGGCTAACAGCTAACGGCTAACCACCAGAGGTGCACTTAAGTGACATTAAGATGCGTTCAGGCTCTGCTCTGTGAACAGGAGAACACGTTATTGTGATGTGTTCATGTGCCTTCTGTAGTTTCAGTGATACACTGGAATAAATGAAGATGTTTTCAGGTGAATATTAAATAGATATCAGAGATGAATTGTCATCTGTTCAATTTCCACTTAAGCACATGATCGTAGAGCGTCAAACACATTCTGGTGTGTTTTATGTAACAGCTACATTACATCTGCTCCCTTTCTTCCTTTCTGCTGATCCGATCCGACTGAGTTTAGGTGATTAGGTTCCTCCAGCTGGGATCCGGCTCGTTAACAAGGTTATTTTTATTGGCTCCATCTGAAAAATGAAAGCTGATTTCCTGCCTATTCAAACACTTCTGAAATCAGGTTAATCCTCAAAGTGGAGACTCATCAGATAGTGAAAGTGCAGCTTCCTCTGCGGACCTTCTGCGTGACAAAGAGCTCGCTGGCGCGTTCGAGCTCTTTGTCTTCAGCTGTCGCTCTCCTCCTCTCACCTTCTCCTCGCCAGCGGAGGTTAAAACTCAAGCTGGCAGCCGTGTAAAGATTCGGAACGCTTTCCTCAGCCGTCTCCTCACAGATGACAGCTGTTTTTACCCCGAGAACAATAAGGCTCCTGAGCGCTGCTTAATATAGCTGCTCCTGCACCGACGATTCGGGGGGGCGAAGTGAAAGCAGAAAGAAAGATGACAGGAGGAGGAAGGAGACGAGTGTTGTGGGGAGTTTACACGCTGTCGTGGTGATAAGATTAGGATTAAATTAATTAATGTTAAGAGAAGGATAATCCCTGAATGTGTCAACGTGGACCACTTCCCCAAAACCACCCAACCAATTCAATTAAGAGAGGAGGAGTTTGGGCAGATTGTCCTCATTGGTCGGTTTGCTCACTGAGGCCGTTGATTCTGACATGTGTAACATAAGGGGGGGGTTATTGCATCATCATCACGTACAACAAACAGCAATGACATCAGGCCGCAGTGTTGCTGTAGTTTTGCGGTTTATTGTCACGTGACCAGGAGGAGAAGCGCATGTGATCGGGAGAGAAGCCGCTCGTTTTCCTAAATAAATCAGAAAAAGGTCATTTCTATGGAGATGGATAGAGGGACCGGTCCCGGGCCACGGGCCGGGGGTTGAGCACCACTGTTGATCAGGACGAGAGCAGTCGCCCCCTGGTGGTCATTAGGTGAATGCAGCTTTCGCTGTCTGTGGTATTGTATTTAATCTAAAGCTCTTTAAATGTGTCAACGGCTCCTTCGTGCTGCTCAAACATTCATGATCCCCGGAGGGAGACGCTTATTGCTCCCAACACGCGTGTGTGATCTGATCCGTGTGCAGCCACTGCTGACAGGTGTGTGTGTGTCTGCAGGTGAACTGCTTACGGGGATGCTGACACCGCTGTTCCAACTAAGAGCACCACTTGGCCCCAAAGTACACACACACACGCACACACGCACGCACACACACACACACACACACACACACACACACACACACTCACATACACACACGCACGCACACACACTATCAAGAGGAAAGCTTTTACATATAACTGTACTGTCAGCTGAACCTCCTAACACACACACACACACACTGACTAATATGTGTGTGTGTGTGTGTGTGTGTGTGTGTGTCTCGGAACAATTGTAAACAGTGTTGAATGTAAAATGCCGTTTGGACAGGTGCGACTGTGCAGAGATGCATCATGGGAGCTCGGGGGTCGGGGAACATTAAGAAAGGCAACAAGGAGTAAAAGTGTGGACGAGGCGAGAAGGCGTTAGAGCTGCATTCTCTGCAGTGACCAGCAGGGGGCGACTCCTCTGCTCCCATAGACGTCTATGAGGAAATGACTCTACTTCTCTGCAGTGACCAGCAGGGGGCGACTCCTCTGCTCCCATAGACGTCTATGAGAAAATGACTCTACTTCTCTGTAGTGACCAGCAGGGGGCGACTCCTCTGCTCCCATAGACGTCTGTGAGGAAATGACTCTACTTCTCTGTAGTGACCAGCAGGGGGCGACTCCTCTGCTCCCATAGACGTCTGTGAGGAAATGACTCTACTTCTCTGTGGTGACCAGCAGGGGGCGACTCCTCTGCTCCCATAGACGTCTATGAGGAAATGACTCTACTTCTCTGTGGTGACCAGCAGGGGGCGACTCCTCTGCTCCCATAGACGTCTATGAGGAAATGACTCTACTTCTCTGCAGTGACCAGCAGGGGGCGACTCCTCTGCTCCCATAGACGTCTATGAGGAAATGACTCTACTTCTCTGCAGTGACCAGCAGGGGGCGACTCCTCTGCTCCCATAGACGTCTGTGAGGAAGTGACTCCTTTCAGGTTCAGACCAGATGGCGCTGACGATCTGGCCTGTAACAATAGGACGGTTGTACGGGGGACTGATTTAGAGGTTACACCGCACACGCGGAGCAGTTCGGATAACTTTACTGAGGCCGAGAGTCTGCTTTAATCGTTTTATGTATCGTCTACATAGAGACACAACATCATGCTTACGATACGACGTATCGGGAGACCAGCGGGCCTTTCAATGGAGCTCGGATGCAGAGTTGAGCTTCACGGCGCCGTGCAGGGGCCACTAGCAACGCTCGTTAGCATGTTAGCTTGTTAGCTCGTGACCTCAAATCCTCGGATGTGGAGTTAAATAGACACAAAATGGAGAGGAGGATCATGCTGCTGGATGTTGTTTTAACGCTCGCTGACTCGGTCATCTGTGGAGCTCCAGCCCAGGGCCGTGCAGAAGTGTCCCCCAGCTGCCAAGCCCTCCGGTTGGGCAGCTGATGACCCCCCCCACGCTCACACACCTCCCACACATGTGTAAAACATGATGGACACCGAGAGGCAGAAGACATCAAAGCCACTAAATGAAGTAGATGTGGGGGGGTCACAACGGGATCCAGAGTCCAGAGCAGTGAGCTGGACCCATCCAATCAGCAGAGAGAGGGAGAGAGAGGGGGAGAGAGAGGGGGAGAGAGGGGGAGAGAGAGGGAGAGAGAGAGGGAGAGAGAGAGAGAGAGAGAGAGAGAGAGAGAGAGAGAGAGAGAGAGAGAGAGAGAGAGAGAGAGAGAGAGAGAGACAGAGATTTTTTGATTTTTGAAAAAAAACTTTATTTTTCTAAAACAAACATATCACACAATGACCCTCAGGTCTAAATTTTTTTAAAGTTCGACTCTGGCTCCACTCCTCGGTCGCTCTCCACCAGTGTCTCCTCCTTCTTCAGCCCGCCAGGATCCTCTGCCAAATGGACGCCTCTCTCAGTCCTCCGCAGCCTCTTGACTTCCCTTATATATCTTCCTCAAGCGGAAACCTTCCTGCTGGGTGTATCTCCCACTTCCCCTTTTACTTATCCCCTCTCGAGTCGTGCGAGAGAACTTCTCCATGTCCGAGAAATATTCTTCCAGGTCCACCCCCTTCATGTTCTTGGTTACTCTCAAGAAGAGCTTCACGTTCCCCACCCCGTACCGGCTGGTGACTGTCCCACCAGACGAGGCTTCCTCTGAGGAGTCCCGGTGAGCAGAGGACCCAGTCTCAGCCGTGTCCCCTCTGGTACTCTTTCTGCTCCTCACACCCTTCTTGGCTTGAGAGGCCGCTGCGCTGCTCCTCGTCTTCCTCCTCTTTCGGGGGGCTTTACGTCCCTCTTCCCCCCCCTCCATGTCCTCCTCGCTGTTTTCAGACAGCATTTCCCCCTCCCGATTCTTCTCCTGCTCCTCCGGCCCTCCTTCACCCCCCCGCACCACCTGCTGAACCCCACTCATGCCTTCTCCCACTCTTCCACTTTTCTGACCAGCCTGTCTGACCCCACCCGCCTCTTCATCCACCCCCACCCTCACCTGGCTCTCCTGTTGGGCTTCAATCACCCCCTCCGTCACTCTGCCTCTCCCCTGGCCAGCGAGCTGGACTCCACCACACCCCCCAACTTCCCCCTCCTCACACTCCTCCCTCCCCCGCTGGACTTCACTCGTCCCCTCCCCACACATCTGCCCCGCTTGCTGGACTTCTTGGCCAGTCTCACTCACCTCCCCGCCCTTCTGAACCCCACCTGTCCCTTGCTGTCCACTCCCAACATCCCGCCTGATCCCATCCGTCTCATCCTGTCCCTCCTGCTGTACCCCACCTGTCCCCTCCTGTCCTACCTGGCTGTCTTGCCGCTCCTCCCCGACCCCCCCAGGATCCTGCTGGCCTCGTTCCTCAGCAGATTCCCTCCCAGGACATGCTCTGGCGAGATGTCCTTCCCTGCCGCACCTGAAGCATCTCACCACATCCACAGTGGCATAAACCTCATAGACAAAGTCTTGTTCGTTCACTCTGAACGCCAGGTTCAGCTCCTGGTTCCTGTTGTTCAGGACCATGAAAAGTTGTCTTTTGTGCGACACCACGTGTCTCAGTAGCGGGGGCTTGCACACTGAAGAGACCTTCCTCACAGGGGACACCACCTTCCCGTACTTTACCAGCTCCTTAACCAGAGCCTCGTCCCCGATGAACGGGGGGACGTTTGAAACGGTGACTCTCACCGCCGGGGAGGAGAGAGGTAGAACCGGCACGACCGCGCCGTGCACCGTGATCCCGCTCGCCACCACCGCGTCCGCCTTCTCCACGCTGTCGTTGTTCCTGCGCGCAGCGGACTTCACGCTGCGGTGGTCCACCAGCTCCCCCGCGCCGAGGCTGCAGTCCACAATTCTCAAAGCTGCACACACAAAATGCGAAATGCCTCACATGTCCTTCTAAAATGCAACACTGCATTCAAAATGCCACAAACACGTGTCAGAATGAAGCATTTGCATCAAATGGCAAACACTTCTTTCATAATAATAGGTTTTTGGATGTACCATGTAAACACTGCGTTCTGAATCTGAAGCTCTCTGGTCTTTCATACGCTGATATCGACATTCCAATACGATGTTCTACAGTGTTCTATGTGCTGAGAGGGCAACAAGTACACCGGAAACGCCAATGCAATGTAGACACACAAAATATTTACAGTTTTTACCAACTGCTTACCAACGATTTTTGAAACGATTATATGTATATACATATAATCGTTTCAAAAATCGTTTCAAAAATCATGTGACATGAAACTATTTTGTGTGTAAGCAGTTGGTAAAAACTGTAAACGCCTGTACACATTAGCATACAACAAAACTATAAACATGTAAACCAAAAGTAGATTCTTTACAGTAGAACACAGTAAATTGTGTGTGGGGTCCCGTGCAGGGATTGGCCGGGGACCTGGTGAATAAATGTAGCGTTTTGATTGGTTGTGTTTGGAAAAAGGAAAGCAAGTCACTTCCTGATAGATCCTTCCTAGGGTTCCTTTGTGTTTTAGGAAAAAGTGTTCATGCAATTGAAAACTGAGCGCCGTAAAACGATTATTCCACTTTTAATGTATTTTACAACACTTTCTCATTGATTACGTTTGTTTCCGACCAATCAGCTTTTAACTAGTCAGCGTAAAATCTGCGGAGGAGTTTAAAGTGCGACCTCAGACGAGACGTTACCATCTCCATCTCCAGACGAGGTGAAGCTCAGCCCGTGGTGCACACGCACACACACACGCACACACACACGTGGCGTGTGTGTGTGCGTGTGTGTGTGTGTGGTGTGTGTGTGCGTGTGTGTGTGTGGTGTGTGTGTGCGTGTGTGTCTGTGTGTGTGTGTCTGTGTGTGTGTGTCTGTGTGTGTGTGTGTGTGGTGTGTGTGTGTGTGTGTGTCTGTGTGTGTGTGTGGTGTGTGTGGTGTGTGTGTGCGCGTGTGTCTGTGTGTGTGTGTCTGTGTGTGTGTGTGGTGTGTGTGTGCGTGTGTGTCTGTGTGTGTGTGTGTGGTGTGTGTGCGTGTGTGTGTGTGTGTGTGTGGTGTGTGTGTGTGTGTCTGTGTGTGTGTGTGCGTGTGTGTGCGTGTGTGCGTGTGTGTGTGTGTGTGTGTCCAAACAAACGCCATGTGTAGAAAACATCACTTCCTGTCCCTGATGCATGATGCGTCACGTTGCTGAATACATTCATCGAACATGAATGTATTATAGTTATTAGTTATAGTTATTAGTTGTAGTTATTAGTTATAGTTATTAGTATATAGTTATTATCCATGATTGTGTGTGATTTCATGTCACGGACACAAATAGAAGTTGGTTTTAATTATGGCAAGTGTAACAAATATTGTAATGCTCTCACTGATGGTGTGAAGGTCGGCTCGTCATGCTAACAATGCTGAGGCTTTGTTTCCCCAGTGTGTTAGCATGTTATCATTATCTCAGCATGTTAGCATGCTAACATTAGCTGGTATGTAGTAATGTCAGAGTCCTTCTGAGGCCGATTCAACGTCTTCCGTTCGTCTGGTTTTGGGCCACGAAGAGTCGGACGTGTTTCAAAGTTGCAGCGATGACGGATGAGAAGTCAGAGGAAACCCGACGTCGGTGGATTCATCCTCGGGGGATTTGTGGAGGTTTCTATAAAAAGAGATTGTGGTGCTAAATGCTGAATGTGGGATCAAGAACGTCGGTGAGTTTCATCTGGTTTGGCATCATTCTGTCGAACATGACGAGGCTCCACTCCCACAAGCAGATCAAACCTCTATGAGAATAATTCAGCCTTTCAGGGAAAACAGAACCCGGCTCCCCGGTTATCCTTTAGAAAGCGTCATGGCGTGTCAGCCTCTCACTAACCTGCAGCTTAAAGCACCGGCAGCCGTTAGAGGGGAACGTTGTGCACAGCTTCAGAGAGAAAGAGGCTGTTTATGTTCATTAAACTCAGATGTCACAGCACATGCATCGTACACATCAGAGACTGTATATAAGGAGACGTGCCACTTTCTGAATTCTCAATACAACTCCCGTAGGAAAACGCGTAACGGCAAAGATGGTGTATGTATGCGCATGTCCCGCCCCTCCCGCTGGAAAGCCAATCATCTGCTTTTTAACGGTCAAGCCGGGAAACATTTAAGCCTATCGTCTGGTTCCACTGACGCTTGCGCACAGTCAAGGTTTTGCGACAGCGGAGACGATGGCGTGACACCGGCATTCTGGGTAGAGACGTAAATTAAGGTTGGTGTCGTGAAGCCTTGCACATGCGCAGTAACAGTAACCTGTGGGGGAAAAAACCTTATTTTGGGGCGTCAAACTTTTTCAGCGATTTTTATCATATTCTACTGCTGTTTCTATACATGTGTTTTTTATGTCCCGATGACCCGTGAAAGTGCAGTTCTGACTCTCTGCCTGCTAGGAGGCTGGTCTTGCTAGAGCTGCCCAGAGGCGTTGCAAAGATGGCGGCGAGTAGCTCGACTTGCCTAAAAGGACTTTGGACACATTCAGGATCAAAACCTCTTCAGGTCTTGTTTTTATTTCAAAGCTGCCAAGTGATTAAGGTCCTTTCTCTTATTATTTTATCTTAAATCCAACCATTGCAGGAAGGTTTAAGGATTCAAGGAAGGAACGGGAAGCAGGTTTCAGACTTTAGACTCTTTTGTGAGTGTTAAAGCAAAGTTTTCCCTGAGGTTAGCATTTACTGTTTTCAGTCATTACGGTATTTCAAACACAACTCCATGATGTAATAGATGAATAAATACACAGGAGAGAACATAAGTGGAACCTCAGGAAAAGGGTGTCTCTGTACCTTTATGGAGCATGTAAAAATCTATGAATTCTATCATCATTTCCATGCTATGTATGTAGTTTTAATTAAATAAAATAAAATAAAATAATTATCAGATAAATTAATGCCACAGTAAGTCAGCAATTATCTTAGCTACTTAGCCATGGTTAGCATGCTAACACTCTACCATAAAATTGGGAATATGGAAAACGTCATACCTGCTTAGCATGATAGCATGCTAGCATGCTAGCATGGCAGTGTTAGCATTGAGCGCAAGCTCACAAAGCTGCTAGCATGGCTGCAGTTGTGTTACCGGTGGAAATACAGTTTACCACTACGTCCAGTATTTGTGCTAAGCTAGGCCAACCACGTCCTCGACCTCTTCTCTCTGCATCAAAGATTGAGTGTGGAAGAACCAGATGACTCTGACATTCACCATCTCACGTGTATGTGTGTAGCTCTCTGTATATTTGTGAGTGCTTGTGTGTGTGTGTGTGTGTGTGCGTGTGTGTGTGTTGGCAGCATGTTTAGTCTCTGAGTGTCTGTAAAAGGGACAATTACCCCGGCCTGCAAATGTACCACTGGATACACAAAACAATTATTCAGCACGCCAAAGTGTGTGTGTGTGTGTGTGTGTGAGTGTGAGGTGCGTGTGTTTGTGTGTGTGTGAGTGAGTGTGTGTGTGTGTTTGTGTGTGTGTTTGTATATGTATATGTATGTGTGAGATCAGAGTGTTGGACCGGCTTTTTATTCTGCTGACGGCTCAGTTTTTCTAATGACATTACCTGAAGCAAACACACCAGAGATGGAAGAGGTACTGAAGTCTCCAAGTGAAAGTACCAAACTATCTAAATATACTGAATATATTGTACAGAATACTGTAGTATAATGATTGATGAAATAATGGTTCAGTTCTGGACTCATCCAGCATTCAAATCTCAACCTCCGAGTATTTAATTCGAAAACATTTTGCATGTTATCGAAGTAACCATGAAGCACTGTTAGCATTATTAGCCCTATTAGGGCTATTAGCACTGTTGGGTCTTTTATCGCTGTTAGGTCCGTAATGCACCGTTAGTTCTATGAGCACTGATAGTACTGTTGGCTATGTCATCACTGTTAGCTCTGTGTTAGCTCCGTGATGCACTGCTAGATATATTAGCATTGATAACTCCATTAGCGTTGTTGGCTCTGTTAGCTACGAGCCGCCCTGTCCTCCGTCTCCATGTGTTAAGCTCTTTAATCGTATTCTAATGCATCACCTTCAAGAAGAGTTATGGAGTTAATGGACCGGATAAACTTCTCCCAAAATAAAACGTCTGGATCTATTTTAACCGAAGCACGTCTCTTTAATCAGGGTGAGAACAAAACAACAAAACAACCCTCCGTCTGTCACTTGCACGTTCGTCTCGTTTCTTCTTCTTCTGGTTTACTCTTTGCTAGAATAAGAAAGCGCAGGACGGTTTGATCCTCGTTTTCTACCAAAAGGTTTCTGGCTCAGAGTGACTCGGCCCCACCGCAGGTACCGTGTATCCTACCTGCTCAGGTACCGTGTATCCTACCTGCTCAGGTACTGTGTATCCTACCTGCTCAGGTACCGTGTATCCTACCTGCTCAGGTACCGTGTATCCTACCTGCTCAGGTACTGTGTATCCTACCTGATCAGGTACCGTGTATCGTACCTGCTCAGGTACCGTGTATCCTACCTGCTCAGGTACCGTGTATCGTACCTGCTCAGGTACCGTGTATCCTACATGCTCAGGTACCGTGTATCCTACCTGCTCAGGTACCGTGTATCCTACCTGCTCAGGTACCGTGTATCCTACATGCTCAGGTACCGTGTATCCTACCTGCTCAGGTACCGTGTATCCTACCTGCTCAGGTACCGTGTATCCTACATGCTCAGGTACCGTGTATGCTACCTGCTCAGGTACCGTGTATCCTACATGCTCAGGTACTGTGTATCCTACTTGCTCAGGAACTCTCTTTTACTCAGGTTTAGATAGAGTTCTGATTGCTCCATGATTTCACCTGTGAATGTTCCTGATATTCTGAACTCCCGCAACACCTGAATGAGCTGTAGATGTCTAAATATGACCGCATATGTGTTGCGGTGGGGAAGTTGAGGCCTTTTCCTACCTCTGGATAACAGCGTATGAAATAAAGATGTGAAAATGTGAGGTGGAGGCAACTTAGCAGTTAAGTATTAGCCACAAATTATTCATCACATCATGGGATGATTTATTAATGTGGCGGCCATGAGAGGTGAACAAACACAGCGGGTGTTCTTCACTGTGTTCCCCTTTACATAATTCATAAAAACGGCCAAAGTGGACCAAGTGTTTCCTCTTGTTATCGCGTTATAATGAAATTACACAAGCCAGGAGATTCTGCTTGTGTCCTTCTGTCTCCATCACTGGTCCTTCTGTCTCCATCACTGGTCCTTTTGTCTCAATCACTGGTCCTTCTGTCTCCATCACTGGTCCTTCTGTCTCCATCACTGGTCCTTCTGTCTCCATCACTGGTCCTTTTGTCTCCATCACTGGTCCTTCTGTCTCCATCACTGGTCCTTCTGTCTCCATCACTGGTCCTTTTGTCTCCATCACTGGTCCTTCTGTCTCCATCACTGGTCCTTCTGTCTCCATCACTGGTCCTTCTCGATCTGTTGAGCAGCAGCTTCCTGCTTCCTTCCGTACTCGTACATTTCTTCCAGCTTCTTCTTTTTCATCCAATTTGACGTTGTAATGACCCCCCATGCTGCGAGACGGATGTCCCTAATTTAAACAAACTTGGTTTTGAAGTCTTTATTTCTTCCATTGATTGGTTTCATGTGGTGAAGCGCATCGGGAAGGTTTCACCTTCTGGTTTCCCACGCTGTGAAAGTCACTTAATAGCTGTTGCTGAGTCATGCTTTAATGGGCGGGCAATTAGCGTAGCTTAGCATAAAAGCAGCAGGCATTCAAGCCTCTTAGAAGCTCACATATTATCGTGTCAAATCTTTATATTCTTTTTCGTCTCTAATATTTGGTTTTTAATGTGACGTCCTGAACATGAGAACGAGCAGCTTGTTGTTTCCACTCGTCTGTTATAAGATAAGAATAGAGAACGTAATATAAGCTATTCCTTTATTCATCCCATATTGGGGAAATTTACAGGATGGCAGCAGCATTAAAGTGGACAATGGAGATTTAGATCAACTATTCCTCATTCAAATGTTTCTGCATCTTTATCAAAAGTTACTCCTCAGTTTCACATGTTCTCGGACCACAGACGAGCGAGAACATGATCAAAAGTCCAGGTGGGATCTCTGGTGATGAATATGATGAAAATGAGAAATGCGGTCCTTTATGTTAATCTGAACGAGTGGCAGCCAAATGATCCTCATTATTGGTGCGAATAAGCGATGCAAACAGCACACTTGGTCTCTGTAATAGAGGATGTAGGATCAGAGCTGAATCCATCACTCTGAAGGCACGGCTCACTAATTATGGGTTTATTATTATCATGTTGTGGTGATAAACAGCCTACTTTAATCTGACTGATGCGTGTTGTGTCTGAATGTTTCCCTGGTGCTTTGAAATCAGACTCCATCGCTCCTTTTTACACGTTGAAATAAACAACTTTCTCTCTCCAGCAGAACATCTGAAGCCAGAACTTAGAATCTCATCAGTCCCAGTTTAACCGAATCCAAACACGCGTTTTATTCTTTTATCTGCTTTATGATTGCTCTGCTCTTATCAACAAGATAACAACAAAGTGGTTGCAGAGCCTTTTGTTCGGAGGCTCCTGACCTGCACAAAGGTCACTTCAAAGGTCAACGACTGCGTCTGCTTCCTGTTTCCGGACTGTGAGGTCGCTAGTTTAGCGTTAGGAAACCGCCGAGGGAGGGAGGCTGTACCAGGTTACCGTGGCAACGCGAAAAACAAACGTCCTCGTCGACACCAACAAATGCCGCGGCATGAGGGAACCTCTGTGGGATCGGTTCTCGTGGTCAGTGAGGTCAGAGTGACGGCCGGTATCGATCACGTGACCTTCCTCCCTGCGAAGCTTCCTAAAACACAACCGGCGCTGCGTCCCAGCATGAACCCTGTGAGTGTGTGTGTGTTACTATGTGTGTGTGTGTATTCGTTAGGGTTTCAGCGTGGAAGTACGGAGCTCATGATGATTCTCAGATTTAGTGATCCACGAATAAACACAGTGAGGGGTGCAGAGACACACACACACACTCTCATCACGGCTTGAAGGAGCCTAAAAACCATCAAATGGCTTCAAAGAGTGTGCGGTTGCCATGACAACTGTCATAAAAAAAGCAATTAGGGAAGCGATTAGAGAGCTGATCGGCTCCTAATGGTCTGGCGAGAGAGACGCGATAATAGATGTGTGTAGTACCGTAGTACTCACACACTTTACTGCAGTAAAAGTATGAAAAAACACTTTGGAAATAGTCACAACCGGAGTGAAGTAAATGTATATTAATATAATTAATAATCAATCAAGTACTTATTAAAGTATGTGTAGGTGTTTGGGGTATTTGGGGGTATTTGGAGATGTTTGGGGGTATTTGGAGGTATTTTGGAGGTGTTTGGAGGTATTTGGGGGTATTTGGAGGTATTTGGAGGTATTTGTAGGTGTTTGGGGGTATTTGGGGGTATTTGGAGGTGTTTGGGGTATTTGGAGGTATTTGGGGGAATTTGGAGGTGTTTGGGGGTATTTGGGGATGTTTGGGGGTATTTTAGGTATTTGGGGGTATTTGGAGGTGTTTGGGGTATTTGGAGGTGTTTGGAGGTATTTGGAGGTGTTTGAAGGTATTTGGGGGTATTTGGAGGTATTTGGGGGTATTTGGAGGTGTTTGGAGGTATTTGGAGATGTTTGGGGGTATTTTTAGGTATTTGGGGGTATTTGGAGGTATTTGGAGGTATTTGGGGGTATTTGGGGGTATTTGGAGGTATTTGGGGGTATTTGAAGGTGGAGAAAGACAAATCGGTTTGTGTGAAACAGATGGTAATGAGCTCAGGTCACAGAAATACTGAGAGAGAACAAAATGAAGGTTCCTAAAGACGTTCTTGCGTCTTTAAGGAGGAGGGAACCAGTGCTGACCTACATTCCTCTCCACGGCACCAAATGAAGACCTTTTTCTTCTTTGTACCGACGACGTCTGAACTCCTCTGAAGCCCTCGTCCTCCTCCCCCGCTGCTCTGCGGCCAATCAGCAGGCAGCCTGAGCTCAGGAGGAAGCTGTCATACGACAGGTCAGCGTTTCCCACGTAGGCCTTCGCTGGTGTCCTACATGAACTAATGCACCTCTTAATGCACCTTCATGACTCCACGGCCGTAGGAACCATCAACATTGTACAGAAATGCATCACAAACAGGCGTCTCATGTACAAAGATCTTTACAAACACATAAATACTATTTTTCGTCACCTTTTCGTTGTGGAGCTCCGTGGTTGTAAACTTAAGAACTTCCTGTGGAACGTTCTTCAGTCAACGAGTCGTGGTTCTAAACTAAAGAACCTTCCTGTGGAACGTTAAGGTGTACAAGCAGCAGCTCCTGCTACATCAGTACGGAGACTATTTCATCTGACTTATCTTCTGACACCATCTAACAGGCTTACAGGCACGAGCGCTGTTTTTAACGGCTTGTTCTCGAATCCCTCGTTCTGTTACACGGAGCTCTTTAAATCTTTTAAATCATCCGATCAACGAGACCTTCTGTGGAAGCAGTTAGGAAACCCATCACCTACTTCCTCTCTGAAATGTAGATACGGCTTTTACTCTCTGCTGATTGGTTAAACCAGCTTCTAGAACTGGAGACGTTGAGCTAACGTTAGCATCCTGTGATTAGCATTAGCTTTAATTTCCTGTGACCATTGATCCTTTTGTTTTTGAGAGATTGAAAAGTTATTGTGTTATTTTCTCCTTCCCAACACGTTTACGTAAACGCAGGCTTTTCAGAATTAATCTTTGTAGGAAAACATTAAGTTTGGTTTAATAAAGGTGATTGTGTGTAGAGAAGGTGGTGCTCTTTATTCACCTCGAAGCGTGATGGAGAACAGAAGCAGGGA
>CM037916.1:16482722-16485222 GCA_021346845.1 Apeltes quadracus
TTATTCAACCAGAGGAGTCGCACAGTTTTCTACCCCCCCCCGCCCCCCGGGGCATCACACAGATCTCATGGATGATTGTAAGTCAGCTGAATGACATGAAACGTGATGTAACTGGATGGACTGGAACCTGCAGCTGCCTCGACAACATCTGCTGCTGCCGTGGATACGGAGCGTCCTCAGCATGCGCGTTAACCATTCGCATCATCACGAGGACTCACTGAGCTCCACCGCAGCAGATGAGCACGTTTCTTCAGACCAGATGTCTGCGTCTGCTACGACGGTTTGATGAGTCGTAAACTTGCCTGTGATGTCATCAGGAGGGAGGGGCTAGAAGAATGAACACGTAACGAGGCGTCTGAAGCTGCTGATGGTCATTAAAAAAAAGGTCTTGTTTATTTTCTACTCTTTCTCTCGGGAGTTCTCAGTTCTCCTGTTGGTCATCGAACGCCTCGTGAGAGAAGCCAAGAAAACTACTTCCGTCTTTCCGTCTGTCCTACTGCTCAGATAATGGATTACATCCCAGATCACTAATTATTGATGATCCATATTAGCAGATCTGGATCCCTTTTGGTGTTTGAATAAAGCAGCTGGTCTTTATTCAACGCTTTAAAGTCACTTCTTCTTCGTGTGTATTTATACATATATACTCACGTTTTACTCTCCAGGATGAGGGCCCATGCACATCGTCCACATCGCACATCGTGTTTCTGCGTGTTGAGTCGAGCTTTGATTGACAGCTGTCATCTTTGTTTTGCTGAGCCAGCCGCCGTGTCGCCGCTGTCTCGCTCGCCGTGGTCATCGGTGTGACACAGACGGACAGTCTTTGTCTCCGCTGTTCTTTCTTCTTCATGTCCTCATATTTACCGAATGCTCCACATCCCTTCAGCGGATAATGCTCATTTGCATATATTTCACGCTGCGTGCAAACGGTTTATGTTCCTGCCGATTAAGCAGCTGTTTGTTGTCCAGCAGAGACACCGTGAGGTCCACACCCACTCCTCACTTAGCGAGAGGCTGCCAACGTTAGCGTTTGTTGGTGGATAATTAACTTCTGCAGATGCTTCTTATTGTGTACGGTGGCTTAGAAGGCTCAAATACCAGAACTTCTTCACCCATCTCCAACGTGCCGCTTTAAATAGACGCTCCACTGCCCCCTCTGGGGTTTTTAGGGTTCTCATGATATCACATTATTATTATTATTATCATGTAACTATATTTTACTTGTATATACAGCCTGCAGTCCTCTTCCTGTAGCTCCTCTCCTACAAATATCCCAGGCTCGGGTGGAGTGAGGGGTGATGGAGGAATGGAGAGCGAGATGGAGGGCCTGGGGGGGGTGTTGGGAGGACGGGTGGCTCTGAGGGGAGGAAGGGAAGGGGGGGGGGGTGAGGTCTCAGCTGTGGGGCCGGTGGCGCTCGTTGTCGTCTCCAGGCTGTGTTTAAATAAAGCTCTGTCTAACAGGACTGAGACGTCTGACTGGAGGACGAGGCAAGGTCGGCTCCGTGTTCTCGTCTAACACGGGTCCGGGTCCATGGTTAACCAGGCCCTCCACCGGCTCCTTGGGTCCGGGTCCATGGTAAACCAGGCCCTCCACCGGCTCCTTGGGTCCGGGTCCATGGTAAACCAGGCCCTCCACCGACTCCTTGGGTCCTGATGAGAGGAATGTTTATTGAGATACGGACACTGTCAGCAGGACGCCATGCTGCCGCTGCTAATGCAATAATAGTTTGATGTTAATTTATCTGCATCTGAGTAAAAGAAAACATAAAACGAGTGAGAACAGATGAAAAAACATTAAGTAACAGGAATGAATATCTGCTGTAGATAAATAATCAGAAGTAATCCACCAGCAGCATCGTTTACGTTGTACGCATCTGCATCGCCATGACAACGGCCTGGTCTTTGCTGATGATCTCCAGCAGGGCTGTCAGCATCTATCGAGTCCACGCCGCCATGCCTCCGTGATGGAGGAGCGCCGCGGCGCCGGCGCTAATGCTAAGCGACAGATACCTCGTTAGCATGACGGCATGAGCCCGGCGGCTGCATGGCTATTGTTAGCATGATAGCACGGCCCCGGGGTGGAGCAGTTTGCTCCGAGGGACCATGCTCGTTGTTAGCATGTTAGCGCTGCACCAAGCGCACACACATTAGATGTTTGTCACCTGAAGGGTGAGACCGCAGATTTGCAGTCTTACACACTTCTTTGCGCTTCCGTCCGAGCACCATAATTAACCCACAGGGGCCGTGTCTGCCCCACGGAAATAACTTAATCAAAGGTAAAACCAGCAACGCAGCAGTGCAACAAAATAGAACTAATGAACTAAAATCTGATCTCCATGTTGATGTATTTTGTCTTACTGAAACATGGATGTCAGATGGGGAATATTTCACCTTAAATGAAGCGACTCCTCCGAGTCATGTTAATACTCATATCCCTCGAGGCACAGGCCGAGGGGGTGGAGTAGCAGCTATTTATGACTCCTGCCTTTTAATAAACTTT
>CM037916.1:16490222-16527722 GCA_021346845.1 Apeltes quadracus
TCTGCTCGTGTCTCAGGTGAGTCGCTTCAGTCCATATGAATGGAAAGCAGACGACTCTGATGACGAAGATGAAACTCTGGCCTGCTCTTCCTCTGGTCGGGCTCCGCCCACCTCCTCCTTTGAGCCGGCTCACTCTGCAGGTATCTGCATCTTCATCATCAGCACCTTCCTCGTTTCCCGTGTGAATGTGGTCCCCAGTAATGTGATGGCGTCCCTCAGGGTTCCCCCAGAACCACAACCAGAACCAGCAGAAAGAGAAGGAGGCTCCGGAGCACACCAACGACTTTGGGATCTTTAACTCTCTGTGGTTCTCGCTGGGGGCCTTCATGCAGCAGGGCTGTGACATCTCGCCCAGGTAGGACACCTGGACCGACACACACACACACACATACACACACACACAAAACGCCATCCATCTGGTGTTAGCTTAGCCTAGCAACATTACATCAGCACTCCATTCAGAAAACAAACATTTTAAAAGTTATTTACAAGTTTCTAGTAATTGAACTGACTTCTTATCTTCAATTCAGGTAGATCAGGTAGAACCTCCATCAGGTAGAACCTCCATCCACAGAAAACTGTGGGGAGGGAAAGCAAAGATTTTAGGAAAGGGTAATAGTGATATAAATCATATTTAAAATGATGATGATGATGATGATGATGATGATGATGATGATGATGATGATGATGATGATGATGATGATGGAAGCAGCAGGTGCCAGCAGGGCCACGGCCGGAGTCAGGACCAGGGTCCTGACGGAACTACGATCTGCAGAGACCTGCTCGGCGAGAAAGCACGAAGAACTCTCGGGAAGGAGCTGAGAGGGAGAGAGAGAGTGAGAGGGAGAGAGAGAGAGAGAGAGAGAGAGAGAGAGAGAGAGAGAGGAGTTCGGTGTGTCCTAAGAAGTCCCCCGGCAGTTTAAGCCTATAGCAGCGTAACTAAGAGCTGGTCCAGGCAAACCTAAGCCAGCCCTAAATATAAGCGCTATCAAAGAGGAAAGTTTTAAGCTTTATCTTAAAGGAGCTGACTGAATCTGCCCCCCGGACTGAAAGTGGAAGCTGGTTCCACAAAAGAGGAGCTTGATAACTGAAGGCTCTGCCTCCCATCCTACTTTTAATAACTCTAGGAACAACAAGTAACCCAGCATCTATAGAACGCAGCTGCCTTGCAGGGCAGTACGGTGTTACAAGCTCTTTAAGATAAGAAGGGGCCTCACCAGCAAGCGCCTTGTAGGTGAGGAGAAGAACCTTAAATTCTATTCTTGATTTAACAGGGAGCCAGTGCAAAGCAGACAATACAGGCGTGATATGGTCTCTTTTATTAGTTCTTGTTAATACACGTGCTGCAGCATTCTGAATCAACTGGAGAGGTTTAAGAGATTCACTGTGTTTCAGCGCTCAAAGGCCTGAAACGTTGTGTGACAGTCTGTATCTGATCACAAAGGGCTGTTTTGTCATATAGGACAAAGTCAAAACACTTAATTTAACATTTTATTTATTTATTTCTGTTAATTTCCATGAAAAGTCTCCAACTTGAATATTCCCGGGATGTTGCAACGTCTATCTGCGAGGTTCACTTCAGGTGTAATCTGTAAAATGCGGCTTTAATGATGAACCTATTTGATTGGTTTTGTTAAGAAAAAGAAACTTGAGACAAGTGAAACTCAAACATGAGACAATGGATGAAGTAGCATTGTGGATCCATGTAGACCAGCTCATAAAACAGCATCCCTGCAGAGACTCTGACGCTCCTCCTCAGGTCTCTCTCGGGTCGAATCGTGGGAGGAGTCTGGTGGTTCTTCACCCTCATCATCATCTCCTCCTACACGGCCAACCTGGCGGCCTTCCTCACCGTGGAGAGGATGGTGTCCCCCATCGAGGGCGCGGAGGACCTGGCCAAGCAGACCGAGATCGCCTACGGGACTCTGGACGGAGGCTCCACCAAGGAGTTCTTCAAGGTGAGGAGGCCATCGCTCCACGTCCTGCTGTTCTGTTGGTCTGAAGAGCAGAAGATGATCACCAGCTGGCGTGTGTCTTTAGTGCAGAATAACAGTTATCAGGACATCAAGCATTGAAAAGAAGAGAAAGGTGTTTTTACAAAAATCAGCAAATGATAAAATCTATATGTACCACATGTTGTTAAACAACGTATATGCTCTGCTTCATATCGGCCTATTGAAATGTTAACTTCCTCTACTCGGCTCTGTGCTCCTGTTTCTTTGATTCATGGTCAATCATGACGGCATCGTTTCACTGAGAAGCTCAGGATTTCATATTTTTGCACAATCTGGTTAAAGAAAACGGTTTATTTGTAATAAAATCGAGAAAAAAATGTTTAGGACAGTGTCAAGCGAACAAGCTAACTAGCCAGCCGTCCTCACAGAGAAGGAGTCTTGTTGGTTAATGTTCCTTTTCTGTGTTAACAATTAAAAAATTGACTAATATTATCAAAGAGAAAAAGGCCACTTAACCAGCTGACCAGCGTTAGCTAACGTGACGCTCCGCCCACAATCACATCACCCCGATGCTCGTCTTTCATTCGGTTCTTCAGCGGTCAAAGATCGCGGTCTTTGAGAAGATGTGGTCCTACATGCGGAGCGCGGACCCCTCGGTGTTCGTGAAGAGCACCAACGAGGGCATGATGAGGGTCAGGAAGTCCAAGGGGAAGTACGCCTACCTGCTGGAGTCCTCCATGAACGAGTACATCGAGCAGCGGAAGCCTTGCGACACCATGAAAGTAGGAGGCAACCTGGACTCCAAAGGTTACGGGGTGGCCACGCCCAAAGGCTCCGCCCTCAGGTACGCTCGGAGCCCCGCCCACGTGGTGTCCCACCTTGTGTTCTTGTTGTTCTGTCAAGACCTTTGTCTGCTTGTGTGTTGGATTTCAAGGTTAATTGATTTCGAGGTCAATTAGACCTCGTTGAACTCAATACGCTTTGTTTGATATCATGAATTAGTTCTGGGGTCCGAACTTAGAGACTCTGCAGAGGTTTGAACTTTGACCTTCAGATGTAGTATCTGAAGGCCTTTTTTATTGAGGATTTCATTGAGGATGAGACAGAAGAGCAAAGGTCTGTGATGCGTTCAGGGGTTTAGTTTTAAACAACTTGTTAGGAGAAATACACTGAGGTAAAGTGCTACTCAAACTGTGAAAAATATTGACGTGGAAGTACTCATTGGGCAGTAGAACGCCCCAAATGTATGATGTTATTAGATATTGAATGTAACTAAGTTCTATAGAGTCAGATAGTGATAGTGGGTTCCAACCTAGGGCTCGACTCCCTGCACAGGGTCGCCAGACACACCTGAAAGGGCCCTGAGATGATTTGAGGAAAATACCTTTATTTATAATTTCTGTCTTTAACAGTAAAACCAAAGTTTCATAATGATGATGAATTTGGGGATTTGGAGGTTAGAACGGAACCTTACAGGAGACTCTCTCTTCTGCAGAGCATCGGAGTCTTTTGTTGACTACACACTCAGGTTTAAAACTTATTGACTGTCTGTCTGTCTGCCTGTCTGTCCGACTGTCTGTCTGTCAGTCTCTTAATCTGTCTCTCTGTCTGTCTTGTCTCTCTCTCTCTCTGTTTGTTCGTCTTTGTCCTCGTCTGTATTCTTGTCCATCTTTCTCGTTGTTTCAGTCAGTCGGCCCGTTTAACTGTCTGATGTACCTGTCATGTCTCCTCTGATGCCTGTCTGACTGCCAATCTGCCTGTCTCACTGCAATCACCATGCTACTGACCCATCCATCCATCCATCCATCCATCCATCCAACCATCCATCCATCCAACCATCCATCCATCCATCCATCCATCCAACCATCCATCCATCCAACCATCCATCCATCCATCCATCCAACCATCCATCCATCCAACCATCCATCCATACAAACATCCATCCAACCATCCATCCATCCATCCAACCATCCATCCATCCAACCATCCATCCATCCATCCAACCATCCATCCAACCATCCATTCAACCATCCAACCATCCATCCAACCATCCAACCATCCATCCATCCATCCACATTGCTGCTGTCAAATAAAACCTGTCATTGGTCACTTAAATAAACCTGACCGGTTTACGTTTGCAGCTCTG
Organism: Apeltes quadracus; assembly: GCA_021346845.1. Taxonomy (NCBI): domain Eukaryota; kingdom Metazoa; phylum Chordata; class Actinopteri; order Perciformes; family Gasterosteidae; genus Apeltes; species Apeltes quadracus. The sequence continues at coordinate 16,494,324 of CM037916.1, forward strand.
TGTTGTTTGGTTAAGTAATATTAACGCTCTGTAAGCCGTTACAACACACTTGTGTACCACACTGATTGTGTGTGTAACTCAGACCGAAACACACAGTGTTTCGGTCTGAGTTACACCAAGCTGTACAAGACTACCGTAACACGCGTTCACGCTGTTCTTAGTTATTATTATTAGTATTATAAGAGGTATAAAATCCTTATAGGATGACTTTATACCTCTCCTAATACCTCGGTTAAGCCTGTGTAAACCTACAGAGACATTTCTTATATGTACTCCATAAAATGGCTTCTCCGTCCTTAAGAGGTCATCGTGCTGTCTTCTCAACACTCCACGACTTCTTACCAAAACAACACCAAAATAAAAGCAAAGTTAAACATGGATATCCGTATTGGATGTTCAGCGGCCTTTGAAAGCTCCATTTCTTCTCTCCCTTTGTTTCTGTCAAAAGCGTTTTTGTGTTTTTACCAGACTTCTTTCTTTGTTCACGTCAGCATTTTCTCGCAGCCCAGAGTCGGAGAAAGATTAGATAAGCGCACAGTGTGTTAAGAAGTTAATTGTGTAAATCAACAGCGTCAAAGAACAACAACACCCACCAAATTCTGCCTGGGTGGTGAAATTAAAAGATAATTAATAAGATAATAACATTCAGGAAAGTGAGAAGGGAAGAAACAAGAGGAAGACGGTCTCCTAGCAACAGAGTTGCGTTAAGGCGCGTTGGATGATCGCGGGTTCCTTCTTGGTTCTCAGCCTCTGGGTCGTGGTTCCTTCGTGGTTCCATCTTCTGTCCGTGCGACTGTTGTCCGCGGATCGTTCGGAGAGTTATTGTTCCAAAGTGACATCACTACATTGTCTTTGTTGGTCGCTAATCTCCAAAACTAAAATCGACAATCAAGAAGTCCCACTTCAATCACCCATCTAACTTTTGAATTTATAAAGTTCAACAAGTCATTGGTTTTATCACCTTTAGGGAGCCGAGGCCACAAGGACCTGGACTCCAAACCAATGTGTTTACTGCAGTCAGGGTCAAAAAACAATGTCTTCAGTTCAGGCGGGCGTTGGGTCCACAGGGACACGGTGCATCGAACATTCACGGGTCGACAGAACCGAGTCGGAGCTGGAAACAGAGAGCTGGCGGTCCAGCGTGGCTGTGAAAATGACGCTCAGTTGAAATTTGGTTGAACTGAATGCGACCTGATTGGAGAAAACAATTGTTTAATTTGTTTGTTGAGTTAAATTTGTTGACTTAATTAAACCACGTGGCCCAATTTTATAAAAAGTAAGCCAATTATATTTTTGACTTTCTTGAACTTACAAATTCAAATTGACAGAGTATTTTAACTCACGTAATACAAGTGTAGTGTCCGACCATCTCAATGTGCATTTCAGTAAAGATGATGCAGTTTGGAACAAAGCTCTTCCTTCGCCTTCATCACATTGACTCTTCATTACTCACTGTGTCACCGTCCCGTCTGAATAAAGCAGTGGTTCTCAAACTTTTTCTGTCATAATCCACTTTGGAGGAAGAAAAATGTTCGTGACCCACCGTTGCATATAGAATGTTAGAAGAGGGTCGCGCCCCACAGCTTGAGCAACACTGAACTAGAGGAACACTGGTTGGCTCATGATTCATCATCATTCTGCGGCTTTAAGCATTGAGCCCCGCTGCTACGTAAAGGGGAACAACAGGCAAATTGTTATTATAATTTAACATCTTTCCTTTATTATAACAATAGTTCAACCTTCGGCCTTGTGTTTGTGTCCAAACAGTTGACAGTGTTCCTCCTTTATCTGTCAGGTGATGAATGGAAGTGAATGTGAGTGGAGGATTGCTGAGCACCGTGACGGGACACACTTCCGGGGCTTTAAGCCGGACCTTATTGAAGTGCTGGTTCCTTCACTGGTGCACCTCACAGGTGCTTTGGGTCGGGGAAGTAACCCTTCTGCTTCCGCTGATCACTGGGCCCAACGCAAGTGGTCATGGGACAGTTGTCTCCACAGCAGGACCACGTCTTTCCCCGGATGTCCAAAGACATTCCCTCTGGGTTCCTCCATTTGGACGCCCCCCCAAATCAATCACTTCCCTTCCTTTCTCACGCAGGGTGTCGTCTTTGGTCACATAGTAGATAGAAAGCCTCACATTATAACTCAGGGTCCAAAGCCCGAACCAGCTCCTCAGCTGACCAACTGCCCTTAGAACCTTTAAACCATAAAGTGACAATACTCACGTTCTGATGTTTCTTCATGACCTTCTATAAAAAACGGGTTGTGCAATTACATTTAGCAGATGCTGAAATGATGCCACACCGCGCACAACACATCGTCATCAGCATAGTTGTTTCATACAGTACTGAATACTTTGGGTTGAAATGTGGAAGCTCACAGCCGACCTTCAGAGGAGACGTGGTGTTTGAGCCCAGTGAACGGCTGAAACCATGTGGACGTGTTGAGCACAACTTTCAGTGAGGAAACAACATCTTAACAAGGTCTGGTTTGAAGAGCGGGTGCGGTTACCATCCATTGAACGTGATAAGAAGATAAATGTAATGATGCTGCTGTCTTCATTAACACCTAGTTCCCTTCTATCCCTCATTACTCTCACCCCGAAGAAACCCGGTAAACTTGGCCGTATTAAAACTGAACGAGCAGGGCCTGTTGGACAAATTGAAAAACAGATGGTGGTATGACAAGGGAGAGTGCGGCACCGGGGGAGGGGACTCCAAGGTCAGATCACCGTAACCCCCATCGGGGTAACCGGGGTAACCGGCAACAACCCACAGCTTAAACATCGAGCCCAAAACACTCGGGAGGCCCCACGGGAGCGCTGCCGGAAACCCGCCGGTATCCTCCACAGTGGTGGAAGCATTCAGGAGGTGATTCGATCCGACGGCCAACTGATCCAGGGGGTATTTTACAAAAAACACCCAGAAAACCATCCTGACAGAAAAGAGCAATTAAGCTTCACCTCATAGGCAGTTTTGGAACAGTATATCAGTCAACAGGAAGGTATAGCTCGGAGCCGTGACGTTGCTTTCATGTCTATAGCTGTGATTGATCCCGTTTGAGTATCAATGTACACTAGACCAGACCGTAAGATGTGGATCTGAGCGTTTTGCCCAAAGCTTGAGCTTATGATCAATATGCACATATGCACACAAACGTGTTAAATACGACTCTGCTCACGTTTGTTGAATCATTTTGTTGGTTTCAGGTAGGAAACAGGGCCACTGCATTTGTATTGAACTAATTTGGCCTCTGTGAAGAAGCCAAATCTATACAGTCCATTGGTGGAAACATTTCCAATAACTGGGAACCCAAGTAAGACCAGCTAACAAGCTAAGCTATCGTAAATGAACCCAGATTATCCGGTTAGCTCCCTTTGTATAATACCCTCACGTTCATCTCGCCCACCTCTCGGACGGAGTGGACTGCTCTGTGAATCAAAGGTCCCGCAGTGTTTTCAGCTCTTGCCGGTTACCCAAAGTGATATAGTAATACACATCTCGCGCGTAGGGAGTCAGGCAGAGCCAAAGCTAGATGGAGTATTAAAGCATATCACTTTGACATTACACAACTGTTTTTATGTGTGACTGTGGTTGTGCCTGTTTTTTGTTTCTCGTACTCTCAATGTTGACGTGTGCCGAAGCGTCTGTACTGCAACTGTCAGCTTTTGCCAAAATGGCGGCCGCCGTAGGCGCCGCAGCCCCGTTGCTGTGCAGCTGAACAATAACATAAGATAACATGGAGGTGCATAATGTTATTTATGTTATTCCCAATCCCCCCTTCCTCTCATGGTTCTTTTGAAGAATCCCAGTAAACCTAGCAGTACTGAAGCTCAATGAACAAGCCATCTTAGACAAGTTGAAAAACAAGTGGTGGTATGGCAAAGGGGAGTGTGGACACAAGGACTCCGGCAGAAAGGTCAGTTCTTGAGGTTGCTCGGTCCTGAGGTCATGTGTTGGTCCCCCCGCCCCCCCTCCACACACACACAGACACACACCGTACCCCATCAGACCCAAACCCCCAAACATTAGCAGGTACACTCTGAAAAGAAACGTTTTTGCTGATATCAACTTTTGTTGCTTTCTGTAATGTTTTACTGGTACAATTCCAACTGACTCAACGTAACCCTGGAACCACTGGGCTCATCTCAAGCGCCAATCCACAAAGAGATGCACAGCTCAAATAAACATATCGTCCTGGTTCATCTTTCTGGACAGTCATTTTTGCCTCCAGGGGTTGAATTTGAATTTTACGTTTTGTTCAATTTGAACCCAGCCAGGCTAGCAGTTCCAGTCGTATGCTAAGCTAAGCTAACCAACTAATTACAGATAGATATAAATTCCAACTCAGTACCTGCTGGCACCAAAGTCTTGTCTTTGTGACCGATATCAGTGGTGTTAGCTTTGGTTTGCTTTTGGAGTGTAACACTGCTGGTCAGCTGGCCGTTCTGGAGCGCCGCAGGACAAACCGACCAACAAGCGGCCCGACAAGTATTCTGATGGCGTGCGAAAACCTCACTCTTAAGCACCACGTATTTCTTTAGCCAATCACAGACACCACGTTTTGTGTCCAGTCAGATATATTTATGCAAATTGAGGAGAGATTGAGCTTCGGCCCGTCGTGACGAAGAGGAGCTTCTCTCAGATAAGAGGCTTTTCTGCGCTCCGCCTTCCTTCTGCTCTCCAGAACACTCGCGGTCAGCGGCGCTCGCCGAGAGGCAGCCACACACAGACGGGACTCACTTATTATCATCACTTATGATCATCTTCAGGTTCTTCAGCCTGCAGCGTCCTGCAGTCCTCAAACTACCTTCAACCATTTACTCTTTTTAAAAGATTTAAAAAGGGACATTTTTTTCTTTTCTTTTTTTCCCCTTTTTCTGTTTGTGGCTGCCGACCAACACTTTAAACTACTGACTACAGCTTTACCCCCTATTACACACACACACACACACACACACACACAACCCCCCTATCACACACACACAACCCTCCTATCACACACACTCACACACACACAATCCCCCTATGACACACACACACAGTCCCCCTATCACACACACACAACCCTCCTATCACACACAGACACACACACAATCCCCCTATGACACACACACACACACACACACACAGTCCCCCTATCACACACACACAACCCTCCTATCACACACACTCACACACACACAATCCCCCTATGACACACACACAGTCCCCCTATCACACACACACACACACACACAACCCCCCTATCACACTCACACACACACACAGTCCCCCTATCACACACACACAACCCTCCTATCACACACAGACACACACACAATCCCCCATCACTCACACACACACACACACACACAGTCCCCCATCACTCACACACACACACACACACACACAATCCCCCTCAAACTCACACTGATATTTTTCGTCTCCAATCCGTCACGTTTCTCTTGTATCACCGGTTCTGTGGTGGGTTACGGTTCCTCTCTGTGCGAGAGGATCTGTGGTGGGTTAAATGTAGTGAAAAGTGTCTTCTTTTAATCTAAGTGGACAGATCCGATTGGCTGAGAGTTAACGTGACAGTTTGGAGAGGAAAGCTCTCTGATAGGCTCATCCCAACTCACAGCACTTCCTGTTGAAGAAAAGGCCCGCCCACTTTGAGTACTGCTACTTCCGGTTTGATTTTTGGTTTTTGAACAGGCTGCATGCTATTGGATGTCAGAGCTAAGCCACGCCCACAAAAAAGTGACGCATGTGACAGAAAAACTACCAGCTCGACCACCAATCAAATCCTCCCTTTTTTAGGGCGGATTTGTTCAAGTTGAGTCCGTATTTACATAGATCACTTTTTAGTTAAAGCAAATATAACTAGAAAATCAAACTCACTTCAAGATAAATATCTTCCATAAACTATTTGTTTTTCTTAATTTCCTTCTCTCTGTTTGCATTTATGTGCATGAAGTTGCATGTGACGGACTATAAATATGGATTATTATCAAAGGCTGTGGTTAGAGGCAATACAGAAATTAATTCTCTACAGACATTACTTCACCATCAGTTTTATATGAAAACTAAAAGTCTGTCGGGTAATTCACGAGATCATTGTGCCGTTTACCCGCTAGCACACTACATTACCCAAAATGCACCTGGACTCTACTCTATCACCACAGGTTCATGTTGGCCAACAGCTCTAAATACTACAATACCCACGAGCCTCAGCTGCGTAGAGAGAGAGACTGTAGAACAGCCATTATTGGATCAATACAGGGAGGTTAAATAGTAAAGTGACTACTGGAATGATGCAGTAAATGATAGATTAGTGGTAGATGATTAATTTCACAGCCTCCATCACAGCCTTTCACGTAGATTGAACAAACATCAGTTAGAAAAGATCTTAACAGTAGTGATGTCATTCCCGTCTGCGCCGCGATGGCCGGTCCCTGAACGCCGACCTTCTGCGCCGACAGGACAAGACGAGCGCGCTGAGTCTGAGCAACGTGGCGGGCGTCTTCTACATCCTGATTGGCGGGCTGGGCCTCGCCATGCTGGTGGCTCTGGTCGAGTTCTGCTACAAGTCCCGGATCGAGTCGCGCAGAATGAAGGTGGGTGGGGTTTTCGGAACCAAGTTCCTCAAAGCAATGTAGTTTGCGGGTCGGTGTGTCATTTGGTAAGCCCCGCCCCTGCGACGGCTCGGGCGCTGTCGGGCTGAGCGTGATACCGGTGACCTGGAGCGGCTGAACTAGCATGAACTGGCACAAGCTAGCGTTAGCGCGGCTGTGCTATCACTCGTTTGGTTCAAGTCTCATGTAGCGTCTCCGACATGGTCACTTCCTGTTCACTAGTTGCAGAAACAACAAAATGACAAAACGCAGAACTCGTGGTTTGGACAGAACCGATGGTCAAACAGGTGTGTTTGTAGCCTGAATATAAGAAGATGAATAAAGAATATTTATTTATTGGAAGAAACATCTGCTTTTCATCAGCAGAGACCGAAGCTCTGCTGATGCAGGAAGCAGCGCTGGAGGCGATGCAGTAAACGAGGCTCGATTCAGGCGATTAAGTCTGGATCCACGTCATTAGCTCCTCGAAGGGGGGGGGGGGGCTCATGACAGCGTCACTGTGGAACCCAAATATACACTCTGTGGCCTCCAAACACAACACGGGGCATTTTGTTCAAAGCTTTAAAATCACAAAGACAGAAGAAGCCGGTGGTCACCTGACCTCTGACCTCTGACTGACCCGCAATGTGCCTCTCGTTTCCTTTGCCTCCTCCTGCAGGAGCTCATCGATGCCGCCATGAGCAGCGGCCACGGCGTGATGGCGGGCGCAGGAGGAAGCGCGGTGGGCGGGGCTTACGGAGGACGGGGGGGCGGGGCGGCGCTTGGAGGAGAAAATGGACGAGTAGTGACGCACAATCTCCCAAAAGCCGGAGCTCAAGGTTTAACCTGCATGAAGAAAGCTGCCGGAATGGGACTCTCCTCATCGGGCATGTGATGAAAGCAGAGTCTCCTGATTGGCCGGGACGCTCCCGCCCGCTTCCTGCTCACCTGGTCGTCCGTTGTGCAGAACAGGAAGGAAAGGGAAGGAAAAGGATGAAGGGGGTCGGGAGGAAGAGGAGAGCAGTGAAAAGGAAAACATGGACAACAGGAGGAGCGTTTGTGTCCAGTGACCGAACACAACAACCCTCTGATGAACAGAGTGCACTTGAACACAACGCAAGCTCCAGGAGGAGCAACCGGGCTTAAAGAAACTTTTTCTACTCACGCCTCCTTTTATCCTGCAATAACACCAGAGGTGTTTTTCTAAGCTCCTTCCTCCTCATCCTCCTCCTCCTCTTCCTCCTCGTCCTCCTCCCCTTTGTCTGCTCCTCCTCATCCTCCTCCTCTTCCTCCTCATCCTCCTCCTCGTCCTCCTCCCCTTTGTCTGCTCCTCCTCATCCTCCTCCTCTTCCTCCTCGTCCTCCTCATCCTCCTCCTCATCCTCCTCCTCTTCCTCCTTGTCCTCCTCCCCTTTGTCTGTTCCTCCTCATCCTCCTCCTCTTCCTCCTTGTCCTCCTACCCTTTGTCTGCTCCTCCTCATCCTCCTCCTCTTCCTCCTCGTCCTCCTCCCCTTTGTCGGCTCCTTCTCTTCCTCCTCCTCTTCCTCCTCGTCCTCCTCCCCTTTGTCGGCTTCTTCTCTTCCTCCTCCTCTTCCTCGTCCTCCTCCCCTTTGTCTGCTCCTCCTCATCCTCCTCCTCTTCCTCCTCGTCCTCCTCCCCTTTGTCTGCTCCTCCTCATCCTCCTCCTCGTCCTCCCCCTTTGTCTGCTCCTCCTCATCCTCCTCCTCTTCCTCCTCGTCCTCCTCCCCTTTGTCGGCTCCTCCTCATCCTCCTCCTCTTCCTCCTCGTCCTCCTCCCCTTTGTCGGCTCCTTCTCTTCCTCCTCCTCTTCCTCCTCGTCCTCCTCCCCTTTGTCGGCTCCTCCTCATCTTCCTCCTCCACATTCAGAAGCTTCTTCACACGGAGAGGAGAGTTTGAGCATGAAAACCTTTTTAAACACGGACACAGATAATATTAAGGAGACCATGTGATCCGCCTTCGTAGTTAATACGTTAATAATAAGAAAAAGAATAAGTATGAAGATAATAATAAGTATGAAGATAATAATAAGTATGAAGACTGGTTGTGTAGTAAACAGAAACTGATTGATGTTGACACGTGGAGCTGAGTGTTTATATTCAAAGTCAATAAATGATGAAAAATCAAGAAAGAAAAACGAAGAACGTCCTCATACATTTTAAATATTATTTCAAATATATTTCCTGAAATGACAAACGCCACCGATGACGTCATTGATTCAGAAGCTCCTCCTGCATCATCACTTCTACATTAAACGTCATGGAAACTTCTAATGAGACCGCGTTAGCACGTTAGCATGTTAGCATGTTAGCATTGACCGTGTTCCTGAAGCTTTCTCCTCCGTGTTTTTCCTTTTTCTGGACTCAAAGCTGCAGATGAGTCGATAATATGATAATATGTTCACATTAGTGTGATGTTAATTAAGGAGAGCTTCACTTTGTGTAAAGGTTTGACTTTTTCTCTTTTTAATCCATTCATCAGTGAAGGTTTGCATGTGTTAATACGCACACAGACGTTGCAGGTCTGTTACATACACGTTATTATTTTACAGACTTTGCAGAGTTTGGGCTCGTTGAACGTGTTTCTTTTTCAAATGGTCCCTTTCATACTAGAACGATCAATAAAGTGAACGGCTCCTCGGCTCCGGCTTTTCTCCTTTTTTCAATTGATCCTTTTCACTTTCTGTGACTTTTCTTTTCTCCTGCAATCGTCTTTTTGTCCTCGTTTCTGTCCATTAGCTTCTTCTGCTTCTCCTCTTGAGCTTCCTTCGGGGTCCTGAGGGGGGGACGTCATTTCACGTAACACCTCATTACTTCCCAGCTGTGACAATGAGCCCCACAAGGGCCGATTAGGGGCCCATTTCCTCTTCGCCCGGAACACGAGGATGAGGAGCATGTTCCCCAAACAGAGAACCATCAGCGTCATCAGATGGAGCTGAGAGCTGAGAGACGGAGACAGGAAGTCACACAGATCTACGCTGCGTATGTGAATCACTTCACTAACCACAGTGACACTACAGTTTAATGGACCTATTTCATCCTGAAAATGTCTCTGTGATGAATAATAATGTTTCTTATGGCTTCGGTTGCCCCTGACAACACAGACCCCCCGTCCCCCCCGTTAAGGTGGCGACTGCTGGGAGATTATCTGTGTTTGCATTAATCACATTACTCAGATCCACCAGAACCTCTTAGAACCAACACACGTTCCCTCAGTGTGGGGGAGGAACATCAAAATCACCCTCATCACACATCACTTACACGCACACACACACACGCACACACACACACTGTGCGGTTTGAATGCAGGGATTATAATAATCCCACGTGACACATCGTCACGGAGGAATTACGCAGGAACATCTGTTGAAAAGCGTCAGATAAGAAGAGGAGAGCAGGAAGGAGGACAAGCTGCTTGTCTTCTACCTGCCAGAGAGGATTCTGGGGCTTTAGAGTGACCATCAAATGCCACCTGGCGAGGGGATTAACCAGCGCACATCTACGCCTGCAGAACGTAATCACAGCAAAGAGGCGTTATCAGCGGCCGCAGAGAAGATTACACTTGTGTGTATGTATGTGTATATACACATACACATACATATATATATATATATGTATATATATACATACATACATATATATATATATATATGTATGTATGTGTATATCTGTATACACATGGACAGAACGTCCCGCCAGCAGATGTCTGGTGTCACAGTGACATCAGGTGGACGTCTGGAGGAGACACGGCGCGTCAGCCTTTATTTCGTGGCTTCTTTCTGCTGCGTGCTGTTGCAGCGACACACTGTGGACACGGGTCTGTCCCACTGGGACAACTGGGTGTCCCCAGTGGGACGTGTCAAACTGTAAAGTAATGATCGATCTCAGAAGCATAAAAACGTCTCCATCATCTTTGCAGCGTCAACAAGCAGAGAAGAAGAACGAGGAGGAGACGTCTTCACGTCCCCTTTTGTCTCCGTGTTGCTGTTGACGCTGTCGTAGTGGAGAACGTACTAAGAAACACACAAATAAAAGTCCCTCAGAAAACAAGACGCAACTACTAAACTAAAAACAGAGCGAATCTTTGGAATGCTGTAGACTTTCACTGCACATCTATAAACGTACGAATACCACGAGGCGTATTACAGTTCACACACAAATACTGGTACTTGACACACAATGACCACAACGTGTAACTCATGCACCAACCCCCCACCAACATGCGTCTCCCACAGCTTGGAGAAGGGCTGTGTGCGTTTGTGGACTCGGTCACACACTTTCCATCTCCGGTCTCTGGTTGCTGATTGTAACACTGTGTGACAGGTGTTTGCCCAGGTGACGAGTCAGTGTGCAGAGGAGGGAGATTCACTTTAGGATTTGGAATGACAGTGTGTTCCTTCTGAAAACAAGATTTTCCTTCATGAAAATTGTGCCAAATGCAGAGAATTGTGTGTAGTGTTTTGAAAAAAGTGTGTTTTAGAGCGGCAATTTGAGAGTAAAGCAGGAATTGTGCTTGTAGTTCAGCAGAATGGGTTCAGGGGGTTGGTGCACGAGTTACATGTTGTGGTCATTGTGCGTCACGTTCCAGAATTTGTGTGTAAACAATCAAGAAAAACTGTAATAGTATGAATAGTATTACAGTTTTTTACGATTGTTTACACACAATTTTGAAAACTGGTTTCTTTTTGTCAAAATATAACCACAATTATCCAGACACCACACTCAATTTGCATAATTCCGAGATTGTTCGCAAAATGACACACTTCAGTCCAAACATACACACATATTTGTGAAAATGCTATTAGTTTTCATTTAACCAACACAGTCCTCAATGATCAGACACTATTGCAGCCAGTTTCACGCTGCTGTGATAAATAAAAAACACATTTGTAAAAAAACTTATTTTAGGAAATAGCATGTGAGGGATTTCTGGCCAGACGTTATGTAAGCAATGAAACAAAATCTATAGACAAATAAAAATGACTGCATGAAGTACATACACTTTGACTCTACCACTGTAAAAGCAACAAGAATACTGAATAAGGATCATCTTTCCGTCTGGCTGGATCAGGCCGTAAGATTTCACACCTGACTGCTGCGTTTTCACACGAGCACATGTGTGCTTCCACACCTGACTGCTGCATGTCATCCAGTGTGTCATTAGTGTGCTCATTGGCAATCCGGCGCTTTGTAATGACGAGGAAGTAACCTCACAATCCTCATCTGTGTCTGAGGTGAGAAAATGTGTGTAGAGTTTTACAAATCACTGTGTGTAATGTTTTGCAAATCTGTGGAGGTGTTTTGCTCATTGGAGTAGAATTTTGAAAATTGTGTGGACATTTTTATTTTTGTGTGTAAACAATCATAAAAAACTAATAGTAGACAAACGAAGATGACAAACGAGCCATGAAATGACTCATTGCAGCGGTTTGTCCTTTATTGAAACGTTTCAGTAAAAACATGAATGAAACAACCAGAAATGTAGTTTGACTTCTAATCACATGACTTATAAACTACAGAGATGAAGAATAAAGTAACAGCACCTGGAACTACGCAACGATGACTTATTGATCCCAAAGTAACTCATATTAGCCTCCGATCAGTTGGATCAGGGCCCTGTACCATGAAAGTGGCTCGGCTTCAATCGGTATTCGTTGCCATGGTAACTTACGCTGCACAGCTCACCTGCTCCGGGGCAGGTTATGTTCTGGATCCGAGCTCTCAGTCTGAAGTTTGACCAATCAGCGGTGAGCAAAGAAACAGCTGACGTAGTTAATTCCTAGCTTCTGTTCTCTGTTGCATCATTGCGGCTTCACCTTTTCTTCCACATCCTGAGGACATCTCAGCGCAGATTGTTAGAAGAGCACTTCGTAGAGTTTTTAGGGACAGAATCCCCTTGACTTTCCTGATACTTCCGTGTATGAAAGATACAGATATTCCGCGGAAGGAATAACTTATCTTTGCGAACTTGTTGAGCCGCAAATAACAAATGTGACTCGTCGAAGCCGCACTTACTGCACCGCAAATGGTTTGAATTATATTTATGGTCCTCGCTACGACTTCGCGCGGAGTAATCAGAGTTTGAGGATCGAAGCCTGGTTGACAGTGAGTTGCTAAGCGGCGTCATGGTACCAATAAAGCCTGATTGCTTCGGTTTGGTTTTGTCGATTCTGAACCAATTCTGGAACCCTGAGTTTGTTCAACCAGCTTCATGATGCAGGCCCCAGGTCACATGGTACAGGCCCCAGGTCACATGGTGCAGGCCCCAGACGTCATGTGGATCAATAAAGGTCGATGCCATTATAGCTTAGCGTGCTCACCAATAAACAATCAATCATTCCTGTAGATTCAATCACCAAAGTGGATTCAGTAATGAAACATTTAAACTGAAATGTTCACATAAAGAATATTTAACATTTTAAATGTGAAAAGAAGAAGACGTTCATATCGAGGATTTATTGATCGTTTGGAAACAGTTTTAATAAAGTGACTCTCAGCAGCTTGAAGCCTGAAGGTCTCGGTGTGTTTGGACTCGTCCTCTTCAGCGTCTGCTATTATATAGTTATATTATGTATTATCACCTACAGACACTGAAAAGCCTTCGGATGCTTTGAACTTTTCTTTGTAACATCAAAGTTTGTGCGTTTTGTTGCAAAGCTTTTGGACCTCGATGAAAGACTGAACCAAAGAGCAGACAGGAAACACTGACCTCGCCCCCCCACCTTCGTCCCGTTCAGCTGATGATGAAGACCCTCGGGCCTTCGTCTCTCATAGGAGGAAGACTCTCTATCACAATGTTGTCCATCAGTTGATGCTTTATCCTCTTTTCTCCTGCTGCTTTTTCCTCCTCCTGCTCGTCCATTGGCTGATCCCTCCTCTGGAAGCTCCGCCCTCTCCACCGGCTGAGCAAGCTGATTGGTCAGCTCCTTCATGGACAGCTGAAAGACACCAGAGACAGGTGGATCAGGACGTGTCCTCTGGGGACCATGAATATCATCAGAATCCAATGCAAAGTCCACTTTATACATTTAACAAAAGAAGCCAAACTCACATTTTGTACGATGGCTTATTATCGATATTGCAGGTAAAAACATAAAAAACGCCGCAAAGTTGCAGGTTTATGACAAAAACCCAGAATTCTGAAGTGGAATCTTTGTACTCTAGAAATGGAAGTAATGTTTTTCACTGCAGCGTTAAGAGCAAAGCCACGAAGCCTCCGTCTCCATTCATTTAATGTTCATTAAACAGGGGGAGGGGCCACTGACCTGCATCTCTCTGAAGAGGTGGAGCATGGCCACGCCCACCACAATGACCAGGAAGGCCCCCAGCGTCGTGACCACGTCCACGGCCGCCATGCTCCTCCACTCCTGGAAGAGGATGATGGAGGTGGACAGAACCACGGTGGTGAAGAGGACGTAGTAGACGGGGTACACCAGCAGCGTGTTGAAGGTGTCCAAAGACTTATTCAGGTAGTTCACCTGCAGACGGAGAGACAGGTGAGTCCTGACACATTTCTGTCTCTGTAGCCTCTACTTAAGGGTTAAAGGTCAAACCAGGAGGCAACATTAAATTCTTTAAAGTCATAGCTTCATGTCTGCATCCTCTATAGTGACCAGCAGGGGGTGACTCCTCGGCTCTATGAGGAAATGACTCTGCTTCTCTCTGGATTTATTCCCTCAGTAAACATTGTAAACATGAGTTTATGGTCTCAGTCTCTAGTTTCAAGTCTTCTTCAATGCAGCATGATGTTCATTTAGTGAATTAGGAAATGAACTCACTTGTGTTACTATGGAAATGATGAGAGTGAACAGCAGGATCCAGGTGAGAGGATTAGCAAGCACCGAAACATCACCAAACACTGAAACCACAGAACGACAATAAACCCAGCTGAAGTGTGATATTATCCTTGTTTTAAAGGCGGGGGGGGGCATTTTTACTGCAGTGGCGTCTCACCGCTGCTGATGGCGATGGCGAGGCCCTTCACGGAGGACACGGTGAAGGCCCCGAGCAGCGAGCAGATGCTGACGTACACAAAGATGTTGGAGCGTCCGACCCGAGGAGAGAAGTAGAACACGAGCAGCGAACACAGCAGCAGCACGGCGGCCGCGTACGCCAGGAAGCCTGAAAGACAACGCCACGGGGGATCATCGCTCATGTCTGTACATTAGGTATATCAGATGATCGTGTAGCTCAGCCCGAAGGCGGCCGCAGACTGTGACCCATTGCATGATGGGAAACACCTGACTAACACCAATCAAACATCTGAAACTGTTCCTTGACTTCCTGTCATCACGACAACCCGTAAGAATAAAAACGCGAGCTCACCGGGCTCCAGCAGCTTGTTGGTCATGTCCTGTAGCGATGTCACTTCCTGTTCCTGCGGCGCATGGATGACCAGCAGGACGCTTCCCAGCATGCACAGCAGACAGCCGAGCTTCCCCACCACGTTCAGAGCCTCCCCCAGCAGGTAGGAGGACAGAATGGCACTGAGGCGCACAGAAAAACACCTCCTGACTGACTGCGAAAAGCCAAATGCGTTCGGTGTGACCTCTGACCTACGGTCCTACCTGATGAGGACGCTCAGAGCGCCCAGCGGGGTCACCAGCGTGGCCGGAGCAAACATGTAGGCGGCGAAGTTACAGACCTCCCCGGCTCCCACTGAAGACAGGAAATGCCGCTTATGACGTGACACCGTTTGAACCCGACCACAAGAAATGTGCTGACGTTTCACCCGGGTCCCTTTATGCAAATGAGGCTCTTACTGGTGAGCAGGCCGGCCCACCACAACCAGTCCTTCAGGTAGCTGTGACCTCCCTCACCTGCTCGCAGAGACAAGACAAACCACCCAGAATGCACTTTGAGGTGTGAGAGAACCCATCTGTCACACCTCGTTCCCATGAGAACCAAACAGCTGATCATACGAGCATCATCGTCAT
This sequence comes from Apeltes quadracus, assembly GCA_021346845.1. Classification (NCBI taxonomy): domain Eukaryota; kingdom Metazoa; phylum Chordata; class Actinopteri; order Perciformes; family Gasterosteidae; genus Apeltes; species Apeltes quadracus. The sequence goes on from CM037916.1 coordinate 16,509,870, forward strand.
TTATAAACACGTGATAAATGACATCATCTTGTCATACTGTTCATTTCATTAACAAATTACAGATTTACTCCAACATGCCGAAAAAGTGTCTGCTCACCTGCTCTGGTGTGTCCGTGTCTGGCCAATCGGAGGAGAGCTTTCTTCTTGAGAATGACGCTGGCGCCGATGAGGACGGCCGACAGCATAGCCAGGGTCAGTCCCAGCCAGGGGTTGTAGGCCACATCTGTCTGCACATCTGGAGGCAAAGGAGCGCGTTTGTTTAATGAGTACATGTTACGCACAGAGTTGTCAGTGAGAATGATACGCCGGCCAATCAAACGGTGCGAACTGGGATGCAATCTACAGGTTCTCGAACGAAATCTGAAGAAAACAAATTAAGTCATCTTCTAATTACAACAAAGTGGGACAACAACCAGTGAAGACCACCACCAACCAGGACTACAAGCAGGGAAGACCACCACCAACCAGGACTACAGTCAGTGAAGATCACCACCAACCAGGACTACAAGCAGGGAAGACCACCACCAACCAGGACTACAGTCAGTGAAGACCACCACCAACCAGGACTACAAGCAGGGAAGACCACCACCAACCAGGACTACAGTCAGTGAAGACCACCACCAACCAGGACTACAAGCAGGGAAGACCACCACCAACCAGGACTACAAGCAGGGAAGACCACCACCAACCAGGACTACAAGCAGGGAAGACCACCACCAACCAGGACTACAAGCAGGGAAGACCACCACCAACCAGGACTACAAGCAGGGAAGACCCCCACCAACCAGGACTACAAGCAGGGAAGACCACCACCAACCAGGACTACAAGCAGGGAAGACCACCACCAACCAGGACTACAGTCAGTGAAGACCACCACCAACCAGGACTACAAGCAGGGAAGACCACCACCAACCAGGACTACAAGCAGGGAAGACCACCACCAACCAGGACTACAGTCAGTGAAGACCACCACCAACCAGGACTACAAGCAGGGAAGACCACCACCAACCAGGACTACAAGCAGGGAAGACCACCACCAACCAGGACTACAAGCAGGGAAGACCACCACCAACCAGGACTACAAGCAGGGAAGACCACCACCAACCAGGACTACAAGCAGGGAAGACCACCACCAACCAGGACTACAAGCAGGGAAGACCACCACCAACCAGGACTACAAGCAGGGAAGACCACCACCAACCAGGACTACAAGCAGGGAAGACCACCACCAACCAGGACTACAATCAGTGAAGACCACCACCAACCAGGACTACAAGCAGGGAAGACCACCACCAACCAGGACTACAATCAGTGAAGACCACCACCAACCAGGACTACAGTCAGTTAAACCCAGAGTGTTGCAGCATTTGATTCTTTCGTCTTTATTTTACGCAGCAAACTAAATACACAAATAAGTCACACGGTAGAACCACTAAATGCTCACGTCCATCATGACGTCAACACATCGAGACACACAAGCAGCGTCAATCCAACATAAACGCTTTTTAAATACATGCTGCATATCTGTGGTTCCTGCACCGTGAGCACACGTCTCACATTACATGACTAATATTCCCCAGATTCTCATGAACCAATATGCACCCTTTTGGCTTTAACACTGTAATTAAACTGTAAACAGTTAATGTATTGTTCAATTTGAAGGGTTTTGTTTGCTATGGCAATAAAAAAAAATCCTTTCTTTAAGTTCATTGTCTATTGGTTAAAAATAAAATAGTATCGTTATCGTTTTTTAAAAGTATCAGCTTAGCACCGGCATCGGAAAAAACCCTAATAATAAAAACAAGAGTAACTGTGCAAACAGGAAGTCACAATTCCTTTTAAATGTGGAGGGAAAGTACGGCGGATTTGTTAGAAAATGCTTCACGCAGCAGCCTGAGGAAGCCGGCAGCCGGGCCGGGTCAGAGTAACATCTGGCTGCACATCTGGGGACAAAAGAGTGCGTTTGTTCCTGGGGGTGCGAACCTGAAGTCTGTTCATCAAATGAATCACGCCCGAGAAAACAAACACGGGCTCCACACTTCGATTAGCTTGTGATCGCAAGAGGCCGATCAATCGTGTTCAAAAGTCGCTCTGGTGACAATAGATCTAAAATACTAAAGACTGCACACCACTAGAACAACAATCAATCAATAAGGACAACAATCAATGACATACACAAATAAAGTTAGATCGAGACCAGTTCAAGTTCTTCACTGTTTAAATACTCCGCCTCCTTTACAAACAGAATTAAACGAGAAGCTGGAACAACAAGGATGTTTACACAGAAACACACAGCTTAAACCTGAGTGAGCGTGTGTGTGTGTGTGTGTGTGTGCGTGTGCGTTACCTGTGCTGTTGCTGTCCAGGTGTGTGTGCGTGTGCGTTACCTGTGCTGTTGCTGTCCAGGTGTGTGTGTGTGTGTGTGTGTGTGTGTGTGTGTGTGTGTGTGTGCGTTACCTGTGCTGTTGCTGTCCAGGTGTGTGTGGAACGGCGTCTGACCTTCAGGTACTGAGCAGACAGCTGACTGTGTGCCGCACCACAACCTGAGCACGGAGCCTGCAGACACGTTGGACTCCTTAAACATTTCACCCCAACACGCTAATCATTAGCATGATTGAACTCATCCAGAGCTTCAATAAGGCGCCGTAACTGACAGGTCACATGTGATCACTCATTGGCTAACCGGCCACTCGTCTGTCTGAAGGTTGTGAAGTGGTGGAACAGGTCTGACCACACGATGAAGAGCACGAGGAGCCTCATTGTCTACTCCGTCAACACGGGGACATGGCAACATATTTCCACCAGGAAGTGGTCACATCTCATTATTACTTAGATGTATTTGTTCTAAACGCCCCACAAGGAGGCTGCACACAAGACGTGTAAGGAGGTTGGATGTGTTAGTGGTCATTTGTCTGAAATAAGGAGGCAAATTTCTGAAATATTAATTTTCTATAAAATATATAGATTGTAGTTTGCATTTATTTTTGGATAAAACAATGCATTTTATGGATTCATCACCAGATTAGTACTACTGAAAAGCACAGAAACTAACTAGAATAATAATTGATTAACAAAAGGTTGGTTCTTAATAATAAGAGACTTGGTCTTCGTGTGTTTTCAGTGTAAACACGTTCAATCGGACGCCCGTCGTGTTGCCTTCACGTAAACATCGTAACACACAGCTTCCTTCAGGAGAAAGCAAACGCGCAGAGAGATCGATACCGGGGTTCATCGATGGGTCGGCGTGCCTCGGGTCTTACCGTTACCGCACGTCTCGTTGTTCAGGTGAACATCCCGCATCGTGTCGGTGTTCGTCGGTGAAACAAACCGGAAGAAACGCGGACCGGGGACCGACTAGGAGGCAAAAGGCTCCGCTACACCCGACCGGATCCAGACTCAACTCCGGGGACGAGGCGCGGGGCTCTCGGTGTGACCGGGGGAATGTTGTCCGTAAACAAAGCGACACCTGACCCCGCCCAGCCCCGCCGCGCCGGGCGGAGCAGGTGTACGCAGCAGGTGATACGGCGGCCAAACATCGGAAGTACAGGCAGGAAAGAAAATAATAATTAGGAATAAGATAAATTAACACGCAGTAATACTTTTACGGCGTGTTTTTTCTGTGTTGTGTTAAAGTTTTTATTTTTAAATAAAACAAAATTGAAAGCGTGGTATTTGTACATTTATATTAGTAGAAGTGTGTACTTTGTGGTGCAGCAGGTGTTGTGGAAAAACAAGGAATTATTACAGCTTTTATAATTATTTGGGATGTTGCGAAATTGTGTTAAAGTAAATTAAGTATCAAAATAAATTGAAGTTTAAAGTAAGTAAATGTCCATATGTGCTTCTTCTTTGACAACATTGTATATTAGATGGAAAATAACACTTTCAGATCAAGTATTTTGTCCCTTCTTCTGCATCAATGAGGAAATATATTTTATATTATATTTAAACATTTGTACTAAACACCATCACTGCCTGCTTGTTTGTATTATTAATTATGAATGACTCACTGTTTTTTTAAACCTATTGCTTTATCTTGTTTCGTATCTTGTTTTTACCTTTTCAACAAAGAGAGAAGTATATCATTTTCAAAAACAGACACACAAATCTTTTTAATTAACAAAACTTTATTCTAGGAAAATCCGCTGCTCCGAAGTTAAACTGGAGGCGGGGCTAAATTAGCCAGCTAAACTAGACTAAGCTAAGCTGCTGGGGTGCAGTAGTTCTGCAGGTCGAAGATGTTGCAAGGCCGGATGCAGCACTGCTCCACGACGCCTCGCATCAACTCCGCCACCTCGTTCTCTCCGCCAGCCGCCGCAGAGGCTCCGCCCACTTTCGAAGGCAGGGAACCTTGAGGGGACAAAAAGGTGTTCAGGTGTTCAGGTGTGCCGGTATCTCCAGGTGACGGATCACCATGTTTGTGAGTTAATTTTATTAACTAAGAAGTTCTGATTCTGTTACTTATCAATTACCAGAGTGTGGTATTAGTACTTCTACTTTAACACAGTATTATCACATATGTGATGTATCCTGGATAGTTTATGACTAGCACAGTATTAGTACCACAGTACTAAATGAAGTACTGCGGAGGATCTCACCCATCAGGGGGTCCACGTCTCTCTTGCGGTTGTAGAAGAAGCCCCTCTCCCCACAGACCAGGTACAGGGCGTCCACCAGATCAGACCCACACAGGTGTTGAGGGCCGGGGGCCGCCTGAGAGCCGGGACACGACCAGACCAGTAAGACCAGTAGAGACACAGACTGGAGCCACAGAGACGCCATGGTGGAGGAGAACTAAATCCAAATACAGAGTGTGTGCTGTTAGTCAACTGTACCAGGAACCATGAAGAAACACATATGTGAGCAATATTCAAAGATACAAAAAACAAGATGTTTTAATGAAGACAAAGATGAGGGGAAGAGGAGGGTGGAGTAGATGGAGCAGAAGATGCCTACTTGGATGGCTTCTCTTCCATCACCCTGGATCAACTGACTTCCACAATTTCGATGTCTAAATCTTCTACTTGTCTCTTGGATCCTATTCCAACGAAGCTGCTTAAGGAAGTTTTTCCTTTAATTAGCACGCCTTTACTGGATATTATGAATCTGTCCTTGTTGACAGGACATGTACCACAGTCCTTCAAGATAGCTGTAATTAAGCCTCTTCTTAAGAAACCTACTCTTGCTCCGGAGGTGTTGGCTAACTACAGACCGATCTCTAATCTTCCCTTCCTCTCGAAGATCCTTGAGAAATCCGTTGCAAGTCAACTATGTGACTTTCTTCAGAGCAATGCTTTGTTCGAGGACTTTCAGTCAGGATTTCGAGTGCATCATAGCACAGAAACAGCCCTGGTGAAAATTACGAATGATCTCCTACTTGCATCGGACCAAGGACTTGTCTCTTTTCTTGTCTTGCTGGACCTCAGTGCCGCCTTTGACACCATCGATCATCGTATCTTGCTGCAGAGACTAGAACATTTGATTGGTATTAAAGGAACTGCACTTAGCTGGTTTAAATCCTATTTATCAGATCGATCCCAGTTTGTGCTTGTAAACGGAGAATCCTCGAAGACCACCAATGTTGGTCACGGAGTCCCACAAGGTTCTGTGCTTGGACCCATTTTATTTACCCTTTATATGCTTCCTTTGGGCGACGTTATCAGAAAACACCGCATCAACTTCCATTGTTACGCAGATGATACTCAATTGTATCTGTCGATCAAGCCAGAGGAGACCAAACAGCTCGTTAGGACTGCCTTTTTTCATCTACGTAATATGTCGAAAATCAGGAATTTCCTGTCTCAAGGTGATGCAGAGAAAGTAGTTCATGCATTTGTTTCCTCCAGACTGGACTACAGTAATTCTTTGTTTGCAGGGTGTTCTTGTAAATCTCTTAAGCCTCTTCAGTTGATTCAGAATGCTGCAGCATGTATATTAACAAGAACTAATAAAAGAGACCATATCACGCCTGTATTGTCTGCTTTGCACTGGCTCCCTGTTAAATCAAGAATAGAATTTAAGGTTCTTCTCCTCACCTACAAGGCGCTTGCTGGTGAGGCACCTTCTTATCTTAAAGAGCTTGTAACACCGTACTGCCCTGCAAGGCAGCTGCGTTCTATAGATGCTGGGTTACTTGTTGTTCCTAGAGTTATTAAAAGTAGGATGGGAGGCAGAGCCTTCAGTTATCAAGCTCCTCTTTTGTGGAACCAGCTTCCACTTTCAGTCCGGGGGGCAGATTCAGTCAGCTCGTTTAAGATAAAGCTTAAAACTTTCCTCTTTGATAGCGCTTATATTTAGGGCTGGCTTAGGTTTGCCTGGACCAGCTCTTAGTTACGCTGCTATAGGCTTAAACTGCCGGGGGACTTTTTAGGACACACCGAACTCCTCTCTCTCTCTCTCTCTCTCTCTCTCTCTCTCTCTCTCTCTCTCTCTCTCTCTCTCTCTCTCTCTCTCTCTCTCTCTCTCTCTCTCTCTCTCTCTCTCCCCCCTTTTACTAAAATCCACGTTGCATTAATGCACATGACTAATTCAGCTCCTTCCCGAGAGTTCTTCGTGCTTTCTCGCCGAGCAGGTCTCTGCAGATCGTAGTTCCGTCAGGACCCTGGTCCTGACTCTGGCCGTGGCCCTGCTGGCACCTGCTGCTGCTGTCATCATCATCATCATCATCATCATAATTTGTAATTTGCGATTTTGGGCTATACAAAATAAAATTAATTGAATTGAATTGAAGATGGAAGAGCAGGGACGTCACTAGGGTTGAAAGACAGGGGGGGCTTTGCCCCCAGGCAGGGTATTGGTAACTTGCCTTTGCATAATCTCTGCACTCACATCTTTTGCTGCTGTATTAGAGCTACACTTATGTCAACAACCAGTTAAGAAACCAAGATGTTAATAAATAAAACGTGATAGACGCATCCTCTTCTTCAATTTCTTCACTGTTCAGCTAAAGTCCCTGTAATGTAAATGCTTTTAGACACATCAAAGCTGCATGAGGGAGTTTACTCAGGCCAGACTTTGCTCCTGAGGAGTTATTATGTAAGCAATGACTTAAATGCCGTCTGTCTGCTCATTCTAAGGGGACTGATATTGTTTTAGAATAGGCTACTATAGAGCTAGCCTATAGTATTGTCAATGAATAAAGACTTGTGATTAGCTTGCTAAGCTAAGCATTTCTTGCATTTCCCTCGTTCACTCTAGCTAGACTTTAGTTTTCCATAGCAAACCTAAATATCCCCTTTCCTTTACCTCAAGAAAACGTAGCTAAATGTAAGCAGGTAATTAAAAACAACTTACGATTTCGCTCTTTATCACACTGAGTGTAATAAATGTTCATTTACCATTCACCATTAGCGTGTGTGTCGGTGTGTTTATGTGCGGGGAGGCTGCATCGAGAGTTCAGACCAAAGAGTTACGACGAGGCAAGATGAATCCCCCAGCTACTTGCAACGCTCTGAAAGCTGCCACTTCACACCAACGCAACCAGACGGTGCAGTGCATCATCTTGATAGCACAACAAGTCTTTGTACTTCTGTCCATCTTCCAACTTTTTCGGCTATTTTTTAAAAATCATTTGTTGCGTCTATATATCAATGAGGATACAGTTATTGATCAAACGAATTGTTATTGTTATTATTATCATTTAGGGGGGCTTATGAACATTTTGGGGTAGCTTCAGCCTCCCTAAAATGGGCCTAACGACGTCCCTGGAGAGAAGCAAATCATTTTCAAAAAAACAGATACACAAATCTTGTTATCTTAATTCACAAAACTTTATTTTGTAGGAAATCCACTTTTTCAGAGAAAGCGCTGCTCCGAAGTTAAACTGGAGGCGGGGCTAAATTAGCCAGCTAAGCTAGACTAAACTAAGCTGCTCAGTTGCAGTAGTTCTGCAGGTCGAAGATGTTGCAAGGTCGGTGGCAGCACTGCTCCACGATGCCTCGCTTCACCATCATCTCCATCTGGTCTTTGAAGGCAAACTCCGCCACCTCGTTCTCTCCGCCAGCCGCTGCAGAGGCTCCGCCCACTTTCGAAGGCAGGAAACCTTGTGGGGACAAAAAGGTGTTCAGGTGTGCCGGTATCTCCAGGTGAAGGATCACCATGTTTGTGAGTTCATTTTATTAACTATGAAGTTCTGATTCCGTTACTTTTCAGATATCACATTTGTGATGTATCCTGGATAGTTTATGACTAGCACAGTATTAGTACCACAGTACTAAATGAAGTACTGCAGAGGATCTCACCCATCAGGGGGTCCACGTCTCTCTTGGGGTTGTAGAAGAAGCCCCTCTCCCCACAGACCAGGTACAGGGCATCCACCAGGTGAGACCCACACAGGTGTTGAGGGCCGGCGGCCGCCTGAGAGCCGGGACACGACCAGACCAGTAAGACCAGTAGAGACACAGACTGGAGCCACAGAGACGCCATGGTGGAGGAGAACTAAATCCAAATACAGAGTGTGTGCTGTTAGTCAACTGTACCAGGAACCATGAAGAAACACATATGTGAGCAATATTTAAAGATACAAAAAAACAAGATGTTTTAATGAAGACAAAGATGAGGGGAAGAGGAGGGAGGAGTAGATGGAGCAGAAGATGGAGGAGTAAATAAATGAATCGAAGGAGGAGAACAATTCATAGATGGAGATAAAGGAGATGGCGGGTGGACATAGAAGAGTATATGGTGGGAGCTAGGGGCGATGTAGAAGTAGATAAGGGAGAAGATGGAGGAGTACACAGAGGAGTAGATAGACCACATAGAGGATTGCATAGAGAAGATAAAGTAAGTGGAGGAGATTGAGGAGAACTTGAAGGAGTAGCAATAAGCAATAAGCATCTCACCTGTAGAGGAGGAGGAGGAGGACACGATGGAAAAGGAGCAGCAGAAGAAGGTCAGCTGGGAGCTGGTTGGTGTGAGAATGAACAGGAGGCGTCCTCTTCACTTATACTCCTTCAATTCTACCTGGACACCCCCCTCGGGCGCGTGGGTCTGTGTTTGTATTACCTACGTTGTGGGGACATTATTCTGTTGACACAGTCACATTTCGGGGACTCACCTCCCTGATTGGGACAATACCTACGACCTCACAACATCAATCATTACATTGTGGCGTGTGCGTATGTGTGTGTTCACCCCTGATTGCTCCTGATTGGCTGGTTAGGCACTCAGTAAAACAAACACAGCTAATGAGCCAACATGATCTGATCGCCTTATTGACGAAGGCTGATCACAGATCAGCTCTGCCCGCTGAGCTCAGCATCACAACGGATCGCTTCAGACCAGTTCAAAGACTTTAACCTTCTATGTAATCACCTCCTTTTGCTCAGTTTGATGGACCTTAGGTTGGGAACTTGATATTTAATACTCTGTATTTACAATTTTTAAAATTACAATCAACTTCTGTTGATAGTTTAAAGAAAGGAAACATATTTTAACAATCTTGATTTTAATAAATTTATATTGTTTGCCATTTTCATCTTTTTCATTTTGAATTGTATAATTGTTTTAACTTTTTGTGTCCCGTTTTTACCTGTTTGTTATTGATTACAGTTTTTTACGATTGTTTACACACAAAAATAAAAATGTCCACACAATTTGCAAAATTATACTCCAGTGAGCAAAACACCTTCACAGATTTGCACAACATTACACACAATGTCTGCTTCACCCTTTTTGCAAAACATTACACACAGTGATTTGTAAAACTCTACACACATTTTCTCACCTTAGACACAGATAAGGATTGTGAGGTTACTTCCTCGTCATTACAAAGCCCCGGATTGTCAATGAGCACACTAATGAACGAAATGGATAAACACATCCACCAGGTGTGGAAGCACACATGTGCTAATTTGAAAACGCAGCAGTCAATTGTGAAATCTTATGGCCTGATCCAGCCAGATGGAGAGATGATGAATAGTTACAGTATTCTTGTTGCTTTTGCAGAAGTTTTTCTTCAGAGTTTAAAGTGTATGTAGTTCATGCAGTAATTTTTATTTGTCTATAGATTTTATTTGTTTCATTGATTTCATTGTTGGTTGATTACTGATTATGGTAAGAAATACTGTAAGTATTGAAACAAAGACTTGAAATATTCAGTCTGCAGCATCAGTGTTGTGTAGTGCTTGGTAAGTTTATAGTAGGCATATTTGTGTACATTCTCCCTACATCTCAAACTAATCATGAAGAATGTTGTGGGTTTGTCACTATTTGTTTTTCATCTAAATTATCCTATACTGGCCAAGAATCCCTCACATGCTATTTCCTCAAATAAGTTTTTTTACAAATATGTTTTTTATTTATCACAGTAGTGTGAAACTGACTGCAATAGTGTCTGATCATTGAGGACTGTGTTGGTTAAATGAAAACTAATAGCATTTTCACAAATATGTGTTTATGATTTGACTGAAGTGTGTCATTTTGCAAACTATCTAGGAATTTTGCAAATTGAGTGTGGTGTTTGGATAATTGTGATTATATTTTGAAAAAAGAAACCCGGTGTTCAAAATTGCGTGTAAACAATCGAAAAAAACTGTAATATCTCTTGTGAAGCACTTTTATTTTAAGAATGGTGCTTAACAAATAAAGCTTATTCTAACTGTTATTTCATTAGTTTTTTCCGATAAAACTCGAACCTGACCAGCACGTTATTTGTGACGCAGAACCATGTGAGAAGTCGTCAAGAAAAACAGAAAACAATGTTTTTTTAAAATGTAATACATTTTGAGGCTGATGCTTTGAGTGAGGTTTAAAATGCAGGAGTACTCACACACATTGATTTGGAAGCAGTGGAGGAATAACCATCAGTGTTAAATGTAAGTCGCATGATCGCTGACGTTGTGTGTTTAGAAAGAAGCATAACGAGCCGTGGCAAGCGTTGCCATGACGAAATGAAAAAGTGTTTTTGGAACTTCACTCATCTCATCTAAGATTTCCCAGAAACCAAAGCTGTTGCCTCTGACTTATTAACCCTCGTCAGGTTAATGTTTAGTATTCCTTATAAGTGTTGAACATCTAACTGTTGGTTACAATTACATTTTTCTTTTGTTATTATTTGGTCCATTTTAATTGATTTATTGCATTGAATGTATTGATATTTTCTTTATAAATGTTTTATGAGTGCCTTTAGTAGGATATTTGTTTCTGAATGATAAAACACATGGGGATGTATATCTAAAAAAGTTAAATCTTCTGCTAGAATAATAGGGTGATGATTTAGCTAGATTTATATATTTTAATGGTATGATACAATTTATGACCAAACATCATCAACTTCCTTGGGTTTTTTGTGTAAGGATTTTTTGATGAATGAATAGTGTAGAATGAGAAAAATGGCATCTATTCAAACAACCTGCTTACCTGTTAATATTTACCTGAAAGAAGGTTGTTCACACAGCAAGTGTCACCCATCAATCAATAAACATTCATCGAGTGTTCAAAATGTCAGATATAACAACACAACGTTTAACACTAGAAATGAAACTTTGATTCAAACATTTTAAAGAGAAATCAATACAGTACAAATATGATAATTATTATGTAATTTAATTTCAAGACAAGAGCTAATCAAACATCCACATCAGATATGCAGTCTTTAACAGATCACATTATTCTAGCTTTAAAATAGAGTAAGTAAAAAAAGAACATGCTATCTTACTTTTGTTCGTTTCGCTCAAATCCTCAGAGGTAATCAAAAACTTTACAAATAAAAATATGTATGGTGTTTTAACCGAAGAAAATTGTATTTTCCATTTCTAGGACCAAAAATAAGAAGAATGTTTGTTAATATTAGTTATAAAACCATTAGAATAAAAATTCAGCAGCAGGAGAAAATAGTTAGACCCCAAAAGAGAGAGAGAAATATTACAACTTGTATTGAAACAAAGTAAAGATTTTCTAAAAGGAAAATAGTGAAAAATGGTGTCGTTATTCTCTGGGACGTTCGACTTTAGACTGAACTCTGCTGCTCTTGTTTTTTTGGTACCGTGTATCTGCAGCGTCCACTTCGCTGCTGCGATCTTGTAAATGTCCCCACTGTGGACTAATAAAGGAACATCTTATCTTATAGGTGGGTACAGCTTCACTAACACTGTGTGGTGACGCCATCATTTGAATGGTCATTGATTGATTGATTGATCTAGTGTTCCACTGATTATATTTCACCAATCATTTGAAATGTAGACAATTTGATGCATTAGTAAATTGTCTTTATGTGTATGTTGCTATTATACAAAGAAAATAGTAAAATGTAACAATAACCTGGAAACAAAGAAACAACGTGCATTTTCTATCACTCACAAACTAACCCTTTGTACTGTCTGGACCTTGAGTCTCAAATAAAAGTTTTGATGGATACTTGGATCTACTTAAATGTCTAACTAAAAGTTTTCTTGTTGTATTTCATTCATTTCCGGACGTTTCCCGCCGCTCTGTAGGCGTTTCACTTTGAATTGCTGTTGTCCAATAGCAGCTGAGCTACAGAGCCCGAGGTCCCCGTACCGACCAATCAGCGCCGCGCTGACTCCGCCAGCGGCTTCATAAAGCCGCTGTTCCCGCTCGCGCAACATTGCCCTCTCGTTTCTTCAGAACCAAGATGGCCAGAACCAAGCAGACCGCCCGAAAGTCCACCGGAGGCAAAGCCCCCCGCAAGCAGCTGGCCACCAAGGCCGCCCGTAAGAGCGCTCCGGCCACCGGCGGCGTCAAGAAGCCTCACCGCTACCGCCCGGGCACCGTGGCCCTGAGGGAGATCCGCCGCTACCAGAAGTCCACGGAGCTGCTCATCCGCAAGCTGCCCTTCCAGCGCCTGGTGCGGGAGATCGCTCAGGACTTCAAGACCGACCTGCGTTTCCAGAGCTCCGCCGTCATGGCGCTGCAGGAGTCCAGCGAGGCCTACCTGGTGGGCCTGTTCGAGGACACCAACCTGTGCGCCATCCACGCCAAGAGGGTCACCATCATGCCCAAAGACATCCAGCTGGCCCGCCGCATCCGCGGGGAGAGGGCCTAGACTGACCCCGGACCGGCCGAGCGCCCCCCACCCACCAACGGCTCTTTTAAGAGCCACGCACTCCTGCTGAGAGCCCTGATCCCTCCCGCCACATGCAGCACACGGTGCACCCGATCACCGACACGTTCTATTGTGTGTAAAAAAACAAAAACATATCTGCCCCTTCACCGCTGATCACGCTACTTCCGCAACCACGCGATCAAAGATCAAAGGATGTAAGCGTCTATAATCCGTATCGTATGAAGCCTTTGTATTCCAAAGGAACATTCAGCTCTGTTTTACGTTAATATTCTCTTCGCTGGCGTACTTTTTCAACTTAATTCCTTTAAAGCCATAGTGTTGTATGTCTGACGCGTGATGCTAAATGAGTAATTTACTGACGCTAACGAGTGTTAAAATGAATGGAATCATTAAACTAGTGATGGCGAGATGAAGCCTCGTAACACTTCAGCCAGTTGTTTCGAGAAAGGGTTCATTTCATGTGCTCACGAAACTACCTACTGGCCACATAATGTGATGCATTGAATTTTTGTGTGTTATGGCTGATGGGAATGACGATGAATTATAAAAATGTATGACCAAATAATTTCTGCACATAAATGATCACATGTCAAAATTTTACTGTACCTAAATTTATATTTTTTGTCGATTCTGTGTGTAATTTTTCCATCATATGACATGGCAGGTTGTGTAATTTGTTTAAAAACGTTGTGTTATTCTGTCACTTTAGGAAAATGGCCTCATGGGCTTAAGCAGAGGACAGTGAAAGTGCTTGTGGAACTAGGAAGAGGGGACTGGATATGCTTGTGTAACTTGGACAACGATGTACAGGACAGGGAACATTTCAATTTTATTCAGAAATAAGTTTTGGGTTTTAAGTGATTCACTTTTTTTTTACACAACCTCTCTGGCCTTTGAAAACACCCTTTCACAGGTACAGGAGATGCTGGCGTGCACAAAGACACGAGCGCGTCTATATAAATGTTGATACAGTAATTCATCCAGCTCTTGTTCTCTGGTGGCTGATTAAAGGAGAATAAATAAAGTGCCACGCACTCCTGCTGAGAGCCCAGATCCCTCACGCCACATGAAGCGCACGGTGCACCCGATCGACTTTGTCGCTATATATAACTTATTTCTAAATAAAATTGAATGAAATGTTTCCTAACAAAAAAGACATTAAGATAAAAAATAATACAAAAAAAATAATTGAGAGCAAAGGCCACAGTAACCAAGTACATATATGTATACTGGGCAAGTACCACAGTGGTTATTGCCTTTTATTATTATTAACATGTTATTGCAAACATGTTTAACGTCCTGCTTTTAGCTGGGTGCAGTTGGTTGAGCAGCCTGAAGGACTTATGAGGACACGTGGTGTTCATGTGTGGATCAGGCTCTCTGGTAGAACGTGTGGCGGCTCTTAAAGGAGCCTCTTTGTGCACATATGCAGGTCACTGGGTTACTTCTGGGCTGCAGGCTTCTTCTTAGTTGTCTTTTTTACTGCCTTCACAGCAGCTTTCTTCGCTGCAGCCTTTTTGGGGGTCGCAGCCTTCTTTGAGGCCGCCTTCTTGACCACTTTCTTCACGGGCATCTTCTTGGCTGCTGGCTTGACGGCTTTGACCGGCTTCTTCACCGCTTTCTTGGCCGGCGCGGCCGCGTTGGGCGCCGCCTCGGCGAGCTTGAATGACCCGGAAGCACCGGAACCAGACGCTTGCGTCAGAGTCCCGCTGCTGACCAGCTTGTTCACCGCGGTGACGATGCGCCCCCTTGTGTTTTCTCCTCCACCGTTTGCGGATTAAAGTCACCCCAAAGAACCGTTTTTAAACGGAACTGTCTCCGTATCAACAAGAGGACACCTGTCCCTCCGGACTGAGCCCACGTCACGCCAGGAGCACCCGTGTGTTTCCTCCCAGCGGGCGGCAAACCTCTCGGATCCGCGGTGTCCAGAAAGGTGTAAAAGTGTTTCAGGTGGGAGGTGAGTTCGGTGTCCCGATGAACGGAGACATGCGAGGACACGAGGGCTCCAGCGTCCCCGCGCTGACGTGTTTTATTCGGTCACAATGAGACCGGTTGTCGGTGGCAGTAAACACACAGGTGTCTGCGGGGCATCTGGGCGGGCACCTGCCTCAGGTGGACCCGCTGCCATCGAACTCACCTGGAGGCTTATATGAATAATCATTTGATTCACACATTTTCGGTAATTATTGGGCCAAGTAGATACACGTTGGAGGAAGTTCCAAAGGGGAGGTGGAGCAGCTGAGGCCTGGTCCTTGGTCCTTCGTCCAAACAGACAAACAAAAACCAGTTCCAAAGCTTTTACTGAAACATGGTATCAGAGTGAAGCAGGACTCCTGATCGGCTTTAAGCTGAAATTGCAATTAGCTTGGTTTGATAATTCTTTGATTTTTTACATTTCAAAATAATTACTACGGAAATGTGTCATCTTTCTGGTTTGAATGTACTTTCATCAGTCTTGAAAGCTGTGTGTTGGCATATGAAGAATATCTTGCAAATCTACAGTGTTTCTTTTTAACGACAAGAGTGTTTGGATTTTGAAAAATTTGGTGATTTAAATGCATTTAGTCTGAAAGCGCAGAAAAATGATTCACAGTTAGGTCCGTATGCACTTGTGTGTTGCTGAATGTGTGAGGAGTTTTGAAAATGAGTATTAAACAATGCTTGTTAGCGATTGAAAATAAGTGTGATGTGTGCTTTGGCTTCATTGGTCTGTTGTTGAACACCAGATGGCAGCAGGAGGAAACTAACGGAGAGTTCTTCAAGTCTGGATGTGAATCATATAGTGGGATTTTCTAAAACCTATTGTTTCCAAATATGTCTGTCAATTAGTAAAAGAAATTACGAACTAAATCAAAATAAACAAATTATTTTTTTATTAAAGTCGAGAACAGACAATAAGCAGCTCGGGTTGTGTTTTATTCATTTTACATTACAGCTCATTTAGCTGATGCTTTTTTCCAAAGTGAGTTGCATTGCATTTTTAACCCCTGGTATACATTTTCACCTGGGGAGCAATTGGTGGTTGGGTGTTTTGCTCCGGGACACTTCGACATGGCACATGGAGCAGCCGGGATTTGAACCACCAACCTTGCAGTTTTCCAGTGCTCTACACCAGTCCACGCGCCACCGTCGACCTCATTTTAAACTTTGTGTGTCACGCAGAACAGAAAGCAGCACAGAACTCGTGAGAGACGCCGGCATCAAACTTTCCATAAAGTGAAGTTTTATAGTCGTTAGCTGGTTAATGGTTTACCTGAGGACAGGTGACAAGGGGGAACAGAAACGAGGTGGACGCCCAATTCTCACACACACACACACGTCCTTATCTGTGTGTTTCTCAGGTTCTTCTTTTTCTTTGTCCAATTCCTACTAATGTCATTAAATCAGAAGCTGCATAATTCATTTTATTTAAATATTTTAGGTTCTAATACAAATGAGATCATTTAATACTTTTTTTCCTTCTTTTTCTTATCCTTCGTAAATAATGATTGTATGTTTTAATATTCAGGTCCATCAGTCGGGCCTGCTGGAAGGATCAATGGTTTTCTATCAAAGATGTTGTCTGTGAGGAATTTACAGTAATAAGTCAAATAGTCAGTTTGCTTTAAAAACCAGAAAACAATTAGGGACTCCGGATGGAAATTAGCCGTTGGCTACAATCCGGCATGTTTACATGCATGTAACCCATGTTTTGTCCATTAACATGCACTGTCCCAATCAAATAAAGAATATTAAGATTACTTTACCGGATACCAAAAATGTTTTTTTGAGTAATGAGGAAGAATATACAATATTACAATAAAAAAAAGAAATCTTACAGGCATTAAAAACTTTAGTAAATTTAAATATACTAAAACACTTTTCTGTTTGTTCATGATAACAGTAATTATTTATTATATAACATATATATTGCCATTTTACGTTTCAAGTCAAATTTAATATACAACAGAAATATTTAAACAGCCAGTGTAGTTTTGATGTTTTAATAAAAATCAGACACCACGTTGGTTTGTACATACGAATAAATTAAACAATAACATAGCAGGAAGTGAAATTTAAACAAGGTAAGTTTATGCTGAATATTTTATCATTTACATTTTTTCAACCTAAAGAAAGTCAAAGGTCATAATATATATTTCCAAATCTTAAATTACACTGACTTTAGATCAGGAACTTGTTGAATGTTTTTTTAATGAGCTTCTTGAAGAAGAGACGTAACTTTAGTTTGGGAATTAAATAACGAATTGTTGGATAAATAAAAACAACGTGTGGTCTGAATTCAAATTTCAAATTTGTTATTGATTTCTTCATTGGTGTCAAAATTATTTATTTGATCCAATTAATCAGTTTTAGTGTTTTGCTACCTAAATTTCCAGACTTAAAAAACAACTTAAGAACTTTAACTTTCAATTTATTGTCAGAAAATGAAATGGAAATATGGATTCGATTAGAAACACGTAGTTTATTACAGCTGTTGAACCAGAAGCAGCTCGACTTCAATTCATCTTCCATCAAACCCTTGAAAACACAAACCCTCGTGTGAGGACAATTATTGTGGCTTTAATGTGATTTTTACTGCAGCAGACTAAACTAAATACTCATCAGTGTAAAACAATAAATCTCCCATAAATCCATAAAGAAGCAGATTATTCCTCGGAGTGCAACTCGTCCCGGAAAGTCGCCGGTTTGAATCCCAAACATCAGTCGCCTTTTTAATATTATGTTATTAATATCACAGCAAACAGAATTCAACTATTAAACTATTTTCATTGACAGGACATATTTATTTTAATCAATCATGATGTCATGTATGTTTTTTTCTTAAAATTGGG
>CM037916.1:16532722-16620222 GCA_021346845.1 Apeltes quadracus
TTTCGCTTTGTGCATCGCTAAGCGTCTTTACTTCAACCGACCTCCTGATGAACCAGGTCAACTTTCACTTCAATCAATAATCATCAAAAACAGCTTCTAAAATTTGTATGTAATCAAACATTGTGTAATTTAAGGTACAATACAAAGCACCAGGTCCATTTGAAGTAACTGATTGATGTGTTTAAAGGTTTATAAGACAATAAAACTCTTGATGATGAGCGAAGTGTCGCAGCAGAAGTTCAGCCAGGTTTAGATTCTTTAAAAAACCTCCAATTACAACTTGTCCTTTGTGCAATGTTGTAGGTTGTATTCTGCATATTAACAGTTAAATAATCTTTCATTTCTGATTCTTGTTAATGGCAACACAAGTTAAGTGACAGTTTATAATATTTACTCTCGATTTTTTTATAGTATTTATTACATTTTTGAAGTAAATTGGTGAATGTATAAAAAATTGCTCTGATCAATTCATTTTTATCCACTTAATTCCCATTAGTTTATGAATGTATAGTTATAATTGTTAAACCTGTTTAAGATAAAATGTTGTTTTTTTTCATGGACGGCCGAATGGAAACAACACGCAATTGTGGGTTGGCATTTCTAATAAAGGAAGCAGTGAAGCACTTTAACTAAAACTACAAGTTAAAATCAAGTTATAAATCAAAGTGGGGGACACTTTCACTTAGTGAGGAACCGTATGAAGTAACATGTTTCCAAAAAAACAAGTCAACAAACTCGCGAGCGATATAACATATAAATATAATTATAATGAATCACACCATTGTATGTGTTTTATTCCGACCATAAAGCAGAACTCCACCCAGCGACGGCGTTCACTTCTCAAAGAGCTTCTTCTGCCCCACAAACTACAAATCAAACCCCAAAACGTAACCGACCGAAGCCTCAAGTTCAAGATGGCCGTGGTGAAGATCAGGTCTCTATCGGCGGGAGGGAAGACTGATGATGGAGGACGAACGGACAGAGGGACAAAGGTCCGAGTGAGGACACACAGACACGCACACACAGACACACACTGCAGCAGATAGCAGTATCCTGCTGTGTTTGCGCAGCGTTCCTCGTCGCCCTTTGGACGCCACACCTCAACTGCTGCAGCAACCGGCAGACGTGTGAGTGAGGTGCCTTTATTGTCTTTCGTCCTTCGTTCCAGCTTTCTTTTTTTCTTCAGGTTGCTTGTTCTTCCTTTATTTCTCTCGTCTTAAATTCCTTTCCTTTTTTCAACGTTGTCCTCATCTGCAAAGACACACACAATGTATGTTAGCTGATTTTACTTTTTTAAAGTCTTTAGACATCACCTATTCCTTCAACAACCTTTGCAATAATCTAAATATATTCAATAAATGTATGAAGAAACAAAGCTGAGAAATGATAATGACTGAAAGAAGCTCTACTGAACACTACTCCCAATGGAGACTTTACTTAAACAGGAGAATTCAAACCTCGTCCCAATCGCTTCCCACTCGGCTGCAAACCGCTGCTGTGACCACAGCGATCTGCAGAAGGCAGCAATGACATCCGCAGACCCTCCTTCCCCCGACTGCGTTTTGACATCCTGTCCACGAAAACCGGATTGGTGAGCGGAAGAGAACCCTCCTCCCCAGCAACATGGAGTTAGTCCCCCTTTGTGAGGAGAGGTACCACCACCCGGTCTGCCACCCCTTTGCCACCGTCCCAGACGTCCACGCAGAAGACGTCATCCAAGAAAGTCCCCCAACAGCCTTCGTTTCAGCATCTCATCAATCCCCATGGATTTGACGTCCACCAGGCATATTGACGATGATTCCTCCTCCGCCTGCGGCTCTGCCTCTACCAAAGAGGGCCCGATAACCTCCTCAACAGGGTCCGATTCATCGCACCAGTTGGAGGATTCTTTGTTTCCCAGATCTCACAGAAGCACTTTGGTGCAGACGGAAAGTCCTTCTCCATAGCTACACTGTAATCCAGGTAAGCAGGCCCGCGAGCCAGCGTTTGACCCCTGGCACTGCCGCCTTGTAGCAGCGCACCCGACCCGTCCATGGGAATGACAGTTCAGGGTGCCGCAGTGCTCTTTCGGGCCGAGATCCTCGCCGTTGAGTCCTCCATCTGGGCTTGGGTCCAGGTGGGACCCTGGGCTTCCTCCTTCCCTCTTCGCTCGTTCATAGAGTCTTTGGCTGGGACCACTTACCCCAGGGGGCCCCGCTAGGAGCACCAGGCTGAGTGAGGGTTCCTCGGAGAACCATCCATTTTATGCAAAAATAAATGAATACAAGTGAACTTAAGTGCAAATGTTCACTTTTCAGAACAAACTCCAGTTGAGCTGATTTTTTTTTTGAGCTCACTTAACTAATCTTAACTTAAACAAATTAGTTAATTTAGTTAATTTTTTAACATGACTTCCCAGCATGCATTGCCTCGGAGTTCCACCTCTCCACAGACTTTTCTTTCTCATAGTTTGATGAAACCAGACAAAATGGAAAGTTGCTGTATATCTTTAATAGATGTTAAATGAAGACAAGGTCACTTTTTTTTTACAAATTACAATTGTTTATATTCAGGTGAGATCAAAATCATTTACATTTACAAGACATTTAGGGTTTATGAAGCAGAAAAGAATAGAAAGGTAATTCAGGTGTGTTTTGCTGTAAAGTACTCATTCACTTTACTGTAGTTAAAGTACTACAACAACCCTGCAATACTACAGTACAATGAAAAGAGTTTTTTCTAATTTTTAATTTATTTTACGGGACGGGACGTACTTAGCAGCGATTCCCACTTTGGCTCTTGAAGAGACTCCCTGCTAGTGTGACGATGGTAACCGGTGCCAACCAAACGGCAACCTCTGGTTCTATAGAGTGAAGTTAAACCTTTGCATTCTCTGTAGTGACCAGCAGGGGGCGACTCCTCTGCTCCCATAGACGTCTATGAGGAAATGACTCTACTTCTCTCAGTAAACATTGTAGTTCATGTCTTCTTCAATGCAGCATGATGTTCATTTAGAGTCAAACAGACGCTTTAGAGGGCGGGGCTACCCGCTTTATAACATTACTACCTCACCGTTACTGTGAAACCTCATTGTAGCCATGACAACATGTTCAAATTGGTGGTCTGAACATCCAACGTTCTAAGCTAATTGCAGTTGGTCCTCTGAAGTTTGCTCCCTATCAAAGGGACTTGATGGGCCTTCATGAGTGCAGACAATTCTTCTTAAAGAAGCATTACGGGTGTAGTTTTAAAGAATTTAAAAAATGCATCATCATCAAACAAAACACAAACATCTGGAAATCGGATTCACCCTGATAATCCTGTTTTCTTAGAGTTAAAGAACACACTGTCTCACAGCATCATATATCTTTTTCATCTTCATTAAATTTTGCTTTATATATATATATATATATATATTTTTGTTCAATGGTAGAGGAAACACTGTATTCACATACAGTCATTCAGTCATATTCAAACAGGTCATTCTGGGATCTTTGGGGATTCAAGATGAGCAGACAAACAATCTGAGTTTTTTAAATCCCAACTCGTGGCTCAGTGACAGTTTGGTCCGAACAGTCTGACGGGAGATGTGGGAAAAGTTTCTCAGTTCTTTTTTGGGGGGGGAGGAGGGGGTTGGGGGGAGAGGGACATTGGAGGAGGGGGACATTGGGGGAGGGGTGGCGGGCCCGGGGGTTTAAAAGTCCGAGATCAACGAGATCAGCGTCCAAACCAAAAAAACATCTCTCAGTACTCCTCCTTGATGTTCAGAGGCAGGGAGGACGGGGAAACCATCCCGTTGCCACTGCTGCTTGTCACCATGGCAACGCTGCTCGCGCCATTTCCGTTGAGAAGGACGCCGCTGCCGACCAGTCCGCCGCCGCCGCCATTGCTGCCACCGGGAGGCGTGGTGGTGGAGGAGGCCGGCTGCTGAAGCTTCTTCTTGTTGATCTTGCGCTCCTTGGCTCGGCGGTTCTGGAACCAGATCTTCACCTGTGGTGAAAAGACACAAGCGTGCTGTTACACGATTCAGCAAGCTGCACTGAAAGTGGTGAAGCGACAACACGCCACTAGCAGGGCTGAAGATATCTTCATGCCACAAATGTTTATCAGAGCAACAAATTTGGGAAATGGGCCCCAAAAAAACTAGGTAGTATAAAAACTCCAGATTTGCCACAAAAAGAGATCTATGTCCTCGGTAGGAACCGACATGCCACAGGCAGGAAGTGGGACGTCCTAGAGACGGACCAACGTGTTGGTTCCTTGACTTTAAGGAAGGTATGGAACATGAGAGATGCATCTCTTTTCTGACTGGTAACCCTTGAAGCGTACCTGTCTCTCCGAGAGGCCCAGCGTCGTGGCGAGCTCCGCCTTCCTGCGTATGGTGATGTACTTGCTGTAGTGGAACTCCTTCTCCAGCTCTAAGCGCTGGTGGTCGGTGTAAACCACGCGGTACTTGTCTTTAGTCCGCGTCTTTCCGTCTGCAAAACAAAGAATGAGGGTTACGCTGGAATCTGTATTTGCTCGCAGATGCCGAGGAATCAAGGAAGCAAAGAAGCGTAGTTCCCAAAGGTCATAGAGTTCTTTTAACATATTATACCATATGCATATGTTCCACCTTCTTTCACCCGGTTCAGCCTAAACAAAAAAGGGATCCATAGTGTTTCATGTGACGTGTTGTGAAGCCGCTCAGTCGTTGGATCGATGTTCTGATGGGACTCCTGTATTCAAATACTCAAACACGCCTGGCTGTGATTTGCATGAACTGGTAGTTATCAGCTTTTACTCATGTGGGGACTCGTGTTCCTGTCTAAACTCTGTCAAAGCTCATTCATCCAATTTGACATCACTCAAGTTTTGAAGTTCAAATGTGGTGGAAATCCTTGAAGTTTTCACAAAAAACAAAAACAAATCTATGAGGCTGAATTTAAAGGTTTTTTTCAGATGTGGAATATTTGTACAAGTCACAGAGGGTTCGATCTATGATCTAAAGCCTTAAAGAAACCTCTGGATAACAGGTTATTTTAGGGGGAACCAACAGACTGAAGAAGCTGATGAAGAAGGCCAGCTCCATCATTGGCTGCCAACAGGTGGTGGAGAGGAGGACACTAATGTCCATATTGGACAACACGGACCACCCTCTTTATTACAACCAGTTAACAGGAAGTGACCATAAAAGGACTGAGGAGGACGTAGAGATAGTATATACCTCTCTGTTAGAGACCTGTCAATCAGCGTGTAGCCCCGCCCTAAAGTGTCCCCTGCTTCATGGTCTGTTTGATTCTAAATGAACATCATGCTGTATTGAAGAGATTAAGACCATAAACTCATGTTTACAATGTTTACTGAGGGAATAAATCCAGAGAGAAGTAGAGTCATTTCCTCATAGACGTCTATGGGAGCAGAGGAGTCGCCCCCTGCTGGTCACTGCAGAGGATGCAGCTTTAAACACATGACGCTTTGACTTCACCCGGCAGATTAAGAAGTAACAAAAGAATAAGGAAGTTGTATTCATAGCATTTGACCGCCATTAAAACTTTGCACAGAATCCGTTGATCCTTCCGGAATCAACAAGAAAAGACTTAAACAAGCCGAAAGGAAAACTGTGTACCTGTACAAAGAATTAACATGTCACTCACAACTTTGTTTGAAGAGCATCCAATTTTATGAAACGAGTACACAAGTTTTCTCTACTTCATGCAGTATAAGTACACAAGTTTTCTCTGCTTCATGCAGTATAAGTACACACGTTTTCTCTGCTTCATGCAGTATAAGTACACACGTTTTCGCTGCTTCATGCAGTATAAGTACATGAGGTTTCTCTGCTTCATGCAGTATAAGTACACACGTTTTCTCTGCTTCATGCAGTATAAGTACACACGTTTTCGCTGCTTCATGCAGTATAAGTACATGAGGTTTCTCTGCTTCATGCAGTATAAGTACACAAGTTTTCTCTGCTTCATGCAGTATAAGTACACATGTTTTCGCTGCTTCATGCAGTATAAGTACATGAGGTTTCTCTGCTTCATGCAGTATAAGTACATGAGGTTTCTCTGCTTTATGCAGTATAAGTACATGAGGTTTCTCTGCCTTATGCAGTATAAGTACATGAGGTTTCTCTGCTTTATGCAGTATAAGTACATGCATTTTCTCTGCTTCATGCAGTATAAGTACATGAGGTTTCTCTGCTTCATGCAGTATAAGTACATGAGTTTTCTCTGCTTCATGCAGTATAAGTACATGAGGTTTCTCTGCTTCATGCAGTATAAGTACATGAGTTTTCTCTGCTTCATCCAGTATAAGTACACACGTTTTCTCTGCTTCATCCAGTATAAGTACACACGTTTTCTCTGCTTCATGCAGTATAAGTACATGAGGTTTCTCTGCTTTATGCAGTATAAGTACATGCATTTTCTCTGCTTCATGCAGTATAAGTACATGCATTTTCTCTGCTTCATGCAGTATAAGTACATGAGGTTTCTCTGCTTCATGCAGTATAAGTACATGAGTTTTCTCTGCTTCATGCAGTATAAGTACATGAGTTTTCTCTGCTTCATGCAGTATAAGTACATGAGGTTTCTCTGCTTCATGCAGTATAAGTACATGAGTTTTCTCTGCTTCATGCAGTATAAGTACATGAGGTTTCTCTGCTTCATGCAGTATAAGTACATGAGTTTTCTCTGCTTCATGCAGTATAAGTACATGAGGTTTCTCTGCTTCATGCAGTATAAGTACATGCATTTTCTCTGCTTCATGCAGTATAAGTACATGAGGTTTCTCTGCTTCATGCAGTATAAGTACATGAGTTTTCTCTGCTTCATGCAGTATAAGTACATGAGTTTTCTCTGCTTCATGCAGTATAAGTACATGAGGTTTCTCTGCTTCATGCAGTATAAGTACATGAGTTTTCTCTGCTTCATGCAGTATAAGTACATGAGGTTTCTCTGCTTCATGCAGTATAAGTACATGAGTTTTCTCTGCTTTGTGAAGCATTGTGTCTCTTTAACACGCTCTGATTCAACATTAACTCTAAACACACAACATCTTCAATAAGTGATGCGTCTCAGGTCTTTAAACACACACACGTCCTCTAATGAGTCACCGAGGGGGGGGGGTTAAAACTCAAACATTTTAGTTAGGTGGGGCAGCGGGGGGACATCTGTCCGGGGTTGAAAGTCTGAGAGATGAAGCGCTTTGCTCAGCCAGGCTAGCTCTTTTCCCCTGCTTCCATTCGTTAAGATAAGCTAAGCTAAGCTAAGCTAAGCCCACCACATGTCTCATCCGAAGACATTATCAGACACGGAAGACGTGACAAAGTTCTTCTGTCGTCTGAGGATGAACCCTGAAGCATTCAGATCAAACTCCTCTTTAAAGTTTCACAGATGAATTAAAAGTCTCTCAAACTCTTTGATTCCCACAAAGAAACATGTGGAAACTGTGACGTCATGATGATTCAAATATGAGTGAACCAGCAGAGAGGGTGTGAATATGTGATCTGTAACAATACGAGCCTCTGACTTTTATAATATATTTTAGATGTATAATCCTTGCTTGATTTCACTGAATGAGTGAACTACACCTTCATCTCATGTTCAGCACTGCTTCACATCTGAGCACATTTATTATAGTTACCGGTTTGCAGGAAGTCATTATTACGACAAGGACACTCCGACATGTCCGACCTGCTGCTAAGTGAGACGGACGAGCCTGAAGAAGCAAACTGATTGGTCGTTTGTTCATCAAGTTTCATCTGTGAGATGAAGAAGCGACACAAAGGATGCTCTTCTTCATGCAAAGTACTGCAATGTACGTCAGCTGGATGGCATGTAACAAAAGGATGCTCCAGTATTCTACACTTCATGCACAAAGTACACACAAAGTACACACCTGTCCTCCCCTACGTGCAGAGAAATAATCTCAGCTTCATCCGGGAACTTCAGTAAAGAGGAAACAAACATCTGAAAGTCCTTTTGTTTGATTCTATTCCCGTCTTGTTTCCATCTGCTTCCTGAATCGTGGATTACATCTGATTAAAAAAATAACGTTTCGAACGGTAATCTGTGACGTCATATTCACGTCAATGTGCGTTCCATTTGTTTCCTTCTCCATGGAAGTCCATTAACTATTTGAAATGGCGTTCTTATTAATCGATCTGTGCATCGGGCACACACACACACACACACACGCACACACACACACACACACACGCACACACACACACACGCACACACACACGCACACGCACACAATCACACACGCACACACACACACACACAATCACACACGCACACACACACACACACAATCACACACGCACACGCACACGCACACACACACACACACACACACACACACACACACGCACACACACACTCACACACACACACACACGCGGGTCACACATCCCGCACTTCAAAGTGCAGACTGTCTTGTAAACTCTTGTCTTCTCCGCCCGGAGACAAGGAGGGGGGGGGGGGGGGATTAGCATCACAACGGCTTCACACCGCCTCCAAACCGGCTTCACACGTTTACCCCCCCGGTGGGAACCAGGACAGCAGACCATCAATATCGGCATATTTCACCTTTCATATATTATTATATATTTTAGTGATATGAAGATGATCGGTTGTAAGATGGAGGTTTCAGTTTGATTTGAATTTTGCAAAACACCAGCGGAGTAATGAAGAAAACGGAAATACTTTATACCTTGAGAGAAATAATAATATAGTTACAGAAAGGAGAATTAAATAAAATTTAAAAATCATAAAATATTATACAAAAAACAAAACAGCTACAAATCTATAGTGTTATGAAACTACTAGCCTATAAAAAAGTATTTAGGGGCGTATTGTTTCTTCCCCATAAATATCATATGAATTAAAAACTGCTCATATCAAGTGTTTAAAAGCATAAATATTCGGTATTTGGCATAATGACATTAATATTTCACTTGTGTAACTGCTGTTAAATATGCCTCACTAATTAAAAGGTGAAAGCTTAGAAGTGAGATGAATACTGCTTCTTTGTGGGAGGATGCTGAGCGGGTTTCGTTAGTTCCTTCATAAATAACTATTAAATATGATGAGTTTGATATGAAGCCCTACTTGGGTTGGAGGGCGGCGCAGAGCTGCGTCGCATCCAGTCATAGTGGTTCCTCCTCTGCGGGGATCCGGGGCACATCTGCCCCGCAGACGCGCTCATGGACGCGCTCAGCAGCCCGGACTGTCCGCTGAAGTCCGGGGGGCTGAAGCCCAGCGCGGCGGGGCCCACCGCAGAGGACGCGGGGCCCCCGGCCGCGGCAGCCACCGCCGCGTAGTGGTGCGACGACCAGTCGTCCCGGGCGGGCGGAGGAGGCGGAGGAGGCGGCGGGTAGGCCGAGCTCCAACCGCCAGGGCCCGCGCCAGCCGGCTGCGCCGACATGGAGTCGGTGGCGAGGCCGTGGTGCGGGTGGTGCGGGTGGTGCGGGTGGTACCCGGAGAAGTCCGAGTACTGCGGCGGGCCCGGGAAGCCCTGTGGGCTGAGGCCGAGGCCCCCGTGGCGGGGCCCCGGGTTCTGGTGCGGGTACATGGTGGGGTCCTTGTCCAGCTGCAGGTAGCTCACGTACATCTTCCCAGGTGAGGGGACTCCCTCTGCATACTGCGGATCCAGCCTGGCCTCGCTGCTGGCCCGCGTCTCTCACCTGCCCGACAGGTAAAGTGAGCCTCGCGGTGCCTCTCTCTCTCTCATGCACACTTTTACTGCCCTTATCTCCTCCTCCTCCTCCTCCTCCTCCTCCTCAGTGTCACCACACATGAACCACCTGTCACCCCCCCCCCCCCCCCCCCCCCTCTCCCCGGCCTGCAGTCTCCTCTCTATCGGACCACATTTGCATCACAGTCCGCTGCTGCATTTCAAAGGCCGCCATCAAAGAGCGACGGACGAACTTACAAATGGAAGGAGGGAAGGAGGGAAGGAGGGAAGGAGGGAAGGAGGGAAGGAGAAAACCGTCATGTATTAATTCATAATAATTTATTAGATTATTTATCAGTATCACTCCCTTAGACCCACTTCCTCACTTTTCGTTTATTTGTGTTAAATAGTCCTTATAGTAATAATATAATAATAACATGGTAACAATGTCAATATTACTATAAAAACAGACAAAAAGAAATATCCAGAAAATATGAGCTTCAAAATAATTGTTAAAAAGAAGTATTGACGAATCCAACCAATGAAAATCTCTTAAATTCAAATCAAAACCTTTCAATATCATTCACATCTTGAATTAAAGTTATTAACACACTAATAAGTTGAAGAAGTATTGTCATTGGCATTTCATCGCGCAACTTAGTGTCAACGAAAACGTAAAAATATATTAAATAGAATAGAATAGAATAGTCAAAAAAATGTCAATAGTCAAAGTTCATTTCACAAATTATATAATTGTTTTTTTTAACAATCTGAGTATTCTTATTCGTAGTCTTAAGTAATGAAATAAATGCTTATGAACATTCAAACATATGAAACGTTTTGGTCAACTGCATTTACGGTTGTGAATAAAGTTTTGTTCTTGTATGTTGGATAATAGGAGGCTTCTTCCAGTTCAAAGATCAGTTATTTCAATTAGTTATTTAAACTGTATTATTTTGGTTTCAGTTTGAACGTTTTTAACCTCACAAGTTGTATATATCAATGTGTCCAGGTTTTATGTATTTGTTTAAATCACACATTCCCAAATAATCAAATTCCCTCCTGAAATACCCTGAAATGTTTTACATTTAATTACCTTTTTTTTAATTGTTTTGGTGTCCACTGATAAAACAAAGGTTGCCTTTCCATTATAAAAAATAGGTAAACACATTTAAATACTAAACAAAATCAAGTATAAATACACTAATATGAATGGACAATAAATTGTGCAAAACAGGTTCAACATTAATAAGATGCCGCAAAAGTAAAAACTCTTTATTACTTTTCCATATTATTAATGATGATAATACAATAATAACAATAATAATAGCAACAGAGGTAATAATAATGGTAACATTAGTGATAGTAATAACAATAATAATACACAATAATCACACATTCCCTGTTGTGATCATAATAATTTAATAAGGAGACCGTAATCTCTGTCATTCCCTCATTTTTTTATTTTGTGAACAAATTTAAACTCCATTTAGTTTCATGTTTTGTATTTAAAAATAATGTTAAGAAGTTTTAGTGCTTGTGTCAAAGTGAGATAAAAACATCCACTTACAGACGACAATAGATCAATAAAAGGAGTCATCTGCCCGTATGTAATTAACACGCACACAGGAAGCACAGAGGTCACCTGAAGGTCAGCAGCTTCCTACCTGAACCCCAGTGAAGACAAAGAGGAGGCGGAGCCTCACAGCGCCATAATTACTCACCTGTTCTATTGTGATCGCCGGTTTTATTTCCAACATTAATACATCAATACAGATTTATACCTGCTCAGGTACTTTGTACCTGTAACGCTGTGTAATACCTGCTCAGGTACTTTGTACCTGTAACGCTGTGTAATACCTGCTCAGGTACTCTGGATCTCTGCAGGCAGCTTCCTTTATGACTCCTTCATAGATTCCTTATCAGCTCTTTATTCTTTCTTTCTTCTTCTGACGTCTTCAGCTGCATGAGGTGTTAAAACTGCTCGTGCGTCGGATCTGCGATAAGATTCTGGTCTCAGTATTTACTATTTTACCTGTAAATTAGAATATTAAGATATTAAGAAACAATGAGGTCTTAATAAAGCCGAGCAGGTGTATTTGCTTCTTTACTTTGGATTGAGGTGAGGTTTTAAAAGGAGGACCTAATTAAAGTATTCTCAAAGTTAAAGACACTCATGCAGCACCTCCTGGTGGCTTCCTATCGTCACAGCTCTCTTTAAAGTGATTAATATTCAGCATGTGTATACGCGTTGTCTGGCATTAGGAGGAACATAGGGCCAACCGCACATCACCTGGTCCCACAGGGGGTCTGAGGATCTCATCTCGTCCCTGATGGCAGTCACATGGAGGCGCTCCAAAGAAATGCCCCCCACACCACGACTGACCCACTTCCCAACCGGTCCTGCTGCAGGACGTTGCCATGGCAACTCCAGACTCACGTCTGTCACATGTGCTTAGTGTGAACCTGATGTCTTCGGTGAAGAGCTCAGGGCAGCAGATGCCAGACGTCCTGCCCGGTGTTGGGCTGCAACCTCCACCCCCACCTGTGGACGTGGGGCCCTCAGACCCCTCAGGGAGTCTGTTTCTTCCCGTTTGAGCAGACACAGGCACATTGGTGGCCTGCTGGAGGTCATTGCGGCCTGCTGGAGGCTCCTCCTCCAGCTAGAAAGCACAGGAACTGAGAAGTGGTCTGTGGTCACCACCTGCAGAACCTCTCCTTTATTGGGGGTGTTTGTCTTTTCTATTACTACCCATGTTATGTCTGTACCAGTGACATTGATTGTCAGTGTTGTTTCCTGGGCACTTTGATTTCACAGAAGTCACATTATGTTGTTTTTCTGAGCAGTGTACATCTTCTTTATACAGATGTACAGAGGATGTTTTTTGGTGCAGTGAGGTTGCGCCGCCGGGTCTCACCAGCAGGGGCGCTGCACGGAGCCACGCTGTCGCTGCTGCTCACTCTGAACCACAGAAGAAGACGCTGAGGAAGCCGCGGGGGGAAATATAAAATGTCTGCGCCGAAAACCATCCCGAAAGACGCTCAGGTATCGTTATCACACACCGCGCGTCACTGCGGCGGCGTTTCAACGAGGACGGACGCGGTTCGGTAGAAACGCCGCCGTTACAGCGAACGAACCACGCGGTTATTTGTGCCAGTTAGCTTGTAGGCTAACGGTAGCGCCCGGCTACCGTTCACAACATTAGCGTAAAGCTAGCATGTTAGCCTAGCTGGCAGCTAGTGGCTAAGTGTAAACACCAGCCACTTAGTGCGCGTGTTTCACACGCACAGTTCTACTTGGGTGTTATTAACGTTAAAGGAGGAAGTGTTTCTTCATGAGCTCAACGTTGGTGGTATAAAGTGAAGAATGAAGTGTCTCTGCAGGTGATGATCCAGATCCTGAAGGACATGGGCATCACAGAGTACGAGCCGCGGGTCATTAACCAGATGCTGGAGTTCACCTACAGTGAGTGTTTCATGAGAGGAACGTAGCGGACCTCCAGCAGTGAACATGCGGCCCGTCACAGGGTTTTTTTACTTGCTCCTCTTCTCAGGATACGTGACGACCATCATAGAGGACGCAAAGATCTACGCCACACACGCCAAGAAGTCCAGCGTGGACGCCGACGACATCAAACTGGCGATCCAGTGCCGCATGGACCAGTCGTTCACCTCGCCGCCGCCACGAGACGTAATCAATACTTCACACTGCGCATGAGCAAACGCTTTCACTGTCACTTTCTGTTCGCACTTTGTTTAACTTTTTAACTCTTATTCCTCTATTTTTAAACGAACCCATAGTATTAGATTTTATTCCTCTTGCACCATGTTGTCTTGTTGTCGCACCAACCGACAAACTAATAATAAATGGTAATAAATGTTTCCTGATTCCCGAATAGATCGATTTGAAGCCGTGTGGTAAAAAGAAGGGACCTTCTGTAGTACCTGGTTTGGCAACCAGATGGCGCCTCCTGTGACAGTTATCGATCGGGTATTGACAGGCGACAGTTCGTGCTTGTTTATCGATAAGCTTCCTCTTTGATCAGTTCCTGTTGGAGGTTGCGCGGCAGAAGAACCAGACGCCCCTCCCTCTGATCAAACCGTACACGGGGCCCCGCCTCCCCCCGGACCGCTACTGCCTTACGGCGCCAAACTACCGCCTGAAGACCGTGCAGAAGAAGGTACCGTCAAGTCTTCTCCCCCTTCTCCTCCGTCTCCTGCAACCTTCTCACTGCCTCCTTGGTTCCAGGTGTCCTCGGCAGGCGGCCGGATATCGGTGCCGCGGCTCAGCGTCGGCAGCGTCTCCAGCAGGCCGAGCACGCCGACCCTCGGTGAGTCCAGAGCTGCGTGTTCTGACCCGCGTGCTCTGTCTGACCCGTGTGTTCTGACCCGTGTGTTCTGACCCGTGTTCTCCACAGGGACCCCGTCTCTGCAGTCCGTGTCCACTAAGGTGGGCGCTCCGGTGTCTCTGACGGGTCAGAGGTTCACGGTTCAGATCCCAGCAACCTCTCAGTCGGCCGCCACCAAAACCAGTAAGAGCCGTCTCCTCCCAGTCGCCTCTACAACGCCGGCCTTTGATGATCTGTGCGGTCAACATCAATCCATAAAGCTTCAAATCTGAATTGTTCGGGACAAAATAGTTGACGAATAGAAGACGCATGATGAAAAGAGTCCTTCACGGAACAAACAATGTTTAACTTTTATGATTTATATTTTACATTTCATTTATTACAGTATATATCCTTTTTTAGACCAATCAAAATGTTATATAGTATACGTAGTTATTTGCTGGGTTCGCCGTCAAGTGAGGTGATGACATCAGATGATGTTGTGGCTCCTTTCAGCTGACATTAAATATTTTTTCTCCTGCAGTCACGCCGTCGACGCCCGCCGTCTCCAATGTGCTCATCAACCCGTCTCTGATTGGCTCAAAGAACATCCTCATCACCGCCAACATGGTGACGCAGAGCGGCGACCCGCTGAAGAGGAAGCGCGAGGACGACGACGACTACGATGCTTTATGACGGCGGCGCGCACAGCAGCTTTTAATGAAAACAAATCCCACACGTCTCCTTTTTGATAGTCCTCTGAAATGCAGGAACCCGAGTGGCCGACCTGCGTCACCGATGCAACAGGAAGTGGAAGTGAGTTTCACTCGGTCGGATAAATGTTCAATAAACTGTTGAAACGTAAACCGCCTGGATGTCGTTTCTACCGCCTTAAAATAACACGTCAAAAACTGTCGAAAGGAATCGTATATTTGAAACCTTTTTTTTTGTGTCAAAGTATAGTAAAAAATATATTTCAGCATAGTATGAAATTGAACCGTTAAATCCAGAATTAGTAACCCGGATGACAATTATTTTCTCGAACAAAACACAACAGCAACACTTATTAGTTCATTTTAACTTTAATAATAAAGAAAACCATGTCAAAATAAAAAATGTGGCTCAGCGCTACTCTTAAATGATCATGAGAATAATCATGGTCGCGATGCTGACACAGTAGAAGTAATAAGTCACCATAACAATAATCAGAAGCATAATAATCAATTCTTTCTCTCCTGGGATTCGTCCCGCCAGCAGAAATCACGTGTTTTACAGACATTACGGTAAAGCGTTGCAGTCTTGGCAAAATATTTCCCCACAGATGCACCAGAACGTGAGGACACGAGTGAAATAAAAACATGCTCTTCTTCTGGGAGGAACGGAGGGAATCTTGCCGTTTTTAATTCAGAAAAGAGTTTAAAATGTGTAGCCTCAAAAAACCCAAACTATTTGTAGAAAAGCTGGTCGAGAGTCAAAGAGAGAAAATGTACTTCCTGAAATAAGCCGCTCGGCTCCTTCATGGGTCGGAAACGTCCATTTGTTGTTCAGAGGAAATAAACACTCGTCAAAAGACTTGAACTACTTGCTTCGTTTTTTTTCTTCACAGAATGAACACAGAAAATCCTCGACGTGGAACGCGGGAGGTCTGAAGGAAACACTGCTGCTCTTTGTGCGACCAAATCTCTCGATTCTAATTGGCTGTGAAGTTCTCATGGCACTTAACATTTTGGCCAAATGCTTCCTGAGTCGTTTCCTGTGAAATACAAGAACTACGACTCCTTACGCACTAAAAGTTGAGAATATTTTTGCAACATCTAAGTAAAGTGGACATTTTATGAGATTAATGATTAATGACAACATTCGAAGTCAATTTTGTGACCCCTAAAACCTGCCCGCGCCGCTACGTGATGTTAGCCCCATTAGCTGCCAGCACGGGTTCACCGGTGACGCGGCACCTTTAAGTCACGACGTAAATAAAGTTTATACTGAGAGCCGAAATCATTTTTCCTTTCAATGCAGTGATCATTCTTTAAGCAAAGGCTCAACATTGCTGGAATGATTTTGGGAAATTTAATTAAAAAAAAAAATGCATCATGAAAATAAAAAAAATAAAGTCAGAAGGTGAAAAACAAACACAAAAAACCTTACAAAGGACAGTAAAAGAAAAACGTCCTTGAAATGTCAGTGTAACAGGGTGAATTAATATTTAACAGACAAGTTTGTATTTTACAGGAATAAAGCTTAAAATTGTTCTGTGAGTGTGTGTAATAAATGTCACAAAATTATTTTGACACTTTAATATTTTGATTAAGGAATTTTTTTATTCACGAGAAGAAAATCCTTTAAACTGAATTTACAAACTAAGTAAATTTAGTGACACCGTGAATGTATGAAATTTGGATAAACATTTTCCCGCCTTCTTTTTTTCTTCAGATTAGCAAAAAAAAGCAATCGAAATTGCTGCAAATTCAATTGTTAGTCACAAAAACAATTAAAATATTTCTTATCCCGGGCAACAGTGGGATGAAGAAGGCACAACGTAGTCTCCACTTGCATCTGATCAAGTGCATCAGATCCATTTGATGACAGTTATAAACAGAAAACAGCAGTGTTTCCATGGAGACCATCTAAAACAGCTGGGGTCGAGGGAACGCTGTGATTGGTCGGATTCTAGTTGAATGAAAACGGGAAACAGACGATGCTCTTTCCAAGATCTGCGACAGCGCGGTGAAGTTTCATGAAAGTGAAAAAAATGAAGTATTAATATTTGAATGCAGGAAATATTCAGATAAATAATATTAACCAGGCCGCAAATCCAAGTGACGCCGTCTGCGGAGTTCGTGAAGCCTGAAGATGGTCGTTTTATAATCGTTTCCTTTACGAAAAACAAACACCGTTTTATTTTGGTAGATTTGTTTGTTGTGTCTCTGAAACGACTCAACTTCTTCTTAATAAAAAAAACATTCCAACGTCAGAGTTTTTGCTTGTTGAACTTTAAAAAAAAGAAACCCATCAAACGTGTTGCTTTAATATTAAAGAAAAGACGGCGGTGACGACTTTCTATCTAAATACCGTGTACAAAATAACAATACAAATGAAAAACCTGTTACAGAAACAGGAAGTGTAACTCTCAACGCTGGAATGATTCCTTCATCATAGAACCGAAGAACAAACCTCGTACCACACGGACCACGAGATGGATGCTGGTGAAATTGCTGTTGTTTTTGTGAGTGTTTGTTTGTTTGTCCTCGCTGGGCAGCCGCGATGTTAAAAAAAAGAAAAATAAAGCATCAATTATTTAATTAAAAAAAAAAAAAAAAAAAAAAACTCAAACTGCTCGGAGATTTTTTTCCTTAGTTTCAAATATATATTCCGGTTGTATTGCTGCATCAGTTTTTCCTTAATAAAATAAAAGCAGACGAAGGCCAATTCTTTTCTTGTGTCATATCGACATTTCGGCTAATTGAACACAACATCTGTCCTGCAGCTGCTTGACATTTAACATTCAGCAACCCCCCCCCCAAAAAACAACACAAAGCAAAACCCCGGACAGACGGATGGAGAAGACAAATGGCAGCAGGAAGATGAGATGGTTGAAGCAAAGGAGGAAGAACACCACCAACCCACGAGGCCTCCGTCCAAAAGCCTCCGCCGGGGAATGTAAGGTGAACAGTGTGTGTGTGTGTGCGCGTGCATGCGTGCGTGTTGCTCTAGCAGTCCTCGTCCTTGTCGTCCACGGCGCCTTTGAGCCGCAGGCGGGCAAAGTCCTCAAAGACAAAGTCGTCGTCCTGGGAGACGCTGCTGGAGGAAGGAGAGGGTGCCGTTAAAAGACACTACCAAAATAAAATAAAGATGGCGAGGTCATTGGGCATTCCTTACTGCAGTTAAGTGTAAAAACAACCCATGTCATTGATTAACAAACAAATCAATTCAATAACGATCAATTGATTGATGGACTAGTTTAAAATCAAAGTAGTTGTCCAAACAATAAAACAGTTGACTTAATTAACAAAGAACAGAACTCACTTTGTGTCAAATTCTATCAAATTGGTGTCTATGGGGGGGTCCATCTCTGGCACTGCTGTAACACACACACACACACACACACACGCACACACACACACACACACACACTATTAGCATCACACACCACCGTTTCCATGGAAACGTCTGTCTCCATGGAGCTTGAGCGTACGATGAAGGGAGAATGTAAAAAAAGAACAAAGCATAAAAAGACACGTTGTGTGAAACGCTGCGTTTACATAACGTGGTCAGGTGACCTCACCTGACTGGGGGCGGGACAAAGGCGGCTCCACTGGCTTCGGGTGCATCAGGATGAACGGCAGCTCCACCGACACGTCTCTGGGAGGAAATACAAAGTAAAACAACTCACAAGTCACCGCTCGGTCCACTTCCTGTTTGTAATGGCTACAACTGCTCTGAGGACACGCCCCCACAGGAAGTGATCTCACAACAGCCGACTCCCAATTTCAAGAAAACAAACCAATCAGAAAGCTGCATTAGATGATCATGTGACTCTCTGCATCACACGGATTCAGAGGCTAGCTTAGCATGAGGCTAATTCAGTGTCTGCACGTTTTCATTCACTTTTACTTTTTGGTAATTTGAACAACAGTGAAACTCAACTTCCTGCACGTTTCACAATAAAAGCCTAAATTAGTGCACGTGTACTTAATCCAGTTCTCTTTGATATGAAGCAAGATTCTCTTTTCAATTTTGAAACGGCATGGACTACTTTACTTTTGTGGTTAACAACATTTAACCGAGTGACACCGTTTAACTAATGGCAGATAAACTGGATCAAACTGGATCCCAATGGTGGTGAGCTGAGGCCGCAGACAAAGAGAGAAGTGTGTTAATGTTAAAGGATCAGACTGAGGCAGGCGCTCACATTTACCTGTCCAACATGCCTCTCAGCAGCCTGCAGGGGGACACACAGGGAGGAAGAGGAGGAGGAGGAAGAGGAGCCAAACAGAAAAACAAAAACACAGAGGGGAGGTGAAATGAAAAGCAGGAGGCAGCATGTTCACAACAAGTCGACAACCGAAGCAAGCAGAGTGAGGAGTCACTACGCTACAGGCAGACGGTTACCAAGGCGACGTACAGCAGGAAGTTGAGAGGACGAAACAGGAAGTTGAGCTGCACCAACATGGAGATATCGATCAGGATTCAAACAAATCTTTGTTTTGTCAGCTCGGCGGGGGCAGACAACTTGTTTATGCCACCATGGGGTCTCCATGGATACAAGCCACACCCTCAAGCCGCGTGCTGCCAAGGCGGCAGCGACATGTTCCGCCCGCCGGGTAACAAACGCTTTCACGCTGTCGTGATGCGTTCATGCGTCATCTGTAAAGGTCGTTTTGGTGATAAACTTAAATAAATCAGGTTTAAGGTAAATATATAAACTGATATTAGAGATGTTTCACTTTCAAACACGAGCACAAAGTTATTTTGCTGCTAGATGACGTCATTGCCTCGTTTGTGACCTACGACCTCCGATGCCTCTGATTTCACAACTAACTTACTCTGATGTGGCTGCAGCGGAGCAGGAAACCGGAGGACAGGAAGTGATGTCAGCAGAATGTGTGTGTGTGTGTGTGTGTGTGTGTCTGAGTGTGTGTGTCTGTGTCGTACCCTCCGCGTGAGACCACCAGCTTGACTTTGACTCTGTAGGACACCAGGATTCCCAGCACCTCCTTGTTGGTGACGTCCTTCACGCTGAAACAGAGCAGCAGGTTCAAGTGACCGCAGCGACGCAGCGACACACCTGTGTGCGTGTGTGTGTGTGTGTGTGTGTGTGTGTGTCTTTACATGGTGGAGGAGGCCAGGTTGGTGTCTTCGTGCTTCAGCTTGCCGTCCAGGGCGAGGCCTCTCTTCTCCCGGTTCTTGTCCAGCGTCGGGGTCAGTGTGTACACCTTGCAGAAGGTGGAACTGGACGACACCTGGTCGCTATGGAGACGACACCCTGCTGTCAATCAAACTGACTTGAGATCAGACTTTATCAAAACGTTCATCAGCTGTCCGTGGGATTATTGGTGTGATGGAAAAAAAGGTGGACGAAATATATTTTCAGGTGGAATATAGTTTTGACTTTTAAATCCAGAGACCATTAATTAATTACCCCACATTGACCCGGGATGACTTCATTTTACTTACTCTGCCTCCAGCTGGGCCACTGGACATTTGTACTGGGCGGTGCTGAACAGGCAGATGTCTGCATACTGACGCACTGCAGAGAGACACGGATCCACATTCACACGCCGACTTACAACACGCGAAGAAGAGACGGCATCAAGAGACCAAGAAGAAGAAGCAGAGACCCACCAGATATCTTTGCTCTCTTCACAGTCTTGGTGGAGTTGTTGGTGACGTGAACGTTGACGCTGATGGGCTCTCCGTGGTAGTAAAGCTGCACACAATGCATCATGGGAAAATAAGACATTAAAGGGGGACGACTATCAACCACCCCTCCCCCCTTGTTGTTCACACAAGGAAGCATTTGTATGTTTTCGTTGCTGCTGCAGCGCTGCGTTGGGTCAGTGTGTGTGTCAGTGTGTGTACCTCCTTGTCCAGAGAGGCCTCCAGGTGAAGGGATCGGTCCGACATCAGGAAGCTGCGCGTCGTCTCCACCATCGGCTGAGGGCCGGGCTTCTCCGGAGCGTACTGCACCTTCCTGATGACCAGACGCACGGAGTTCCTGCAGACAGGAAGCACGTTACAAACAACATACAAACACGCAGCGCGTTACGTACAAACACGCAGCGCGTTACGTACAAACACGCAGCGCACGCAGTGGAAGGCCTGAACTGTCAGTGGAGGAAGTGAAGACACTCGCAAAACGGCACCATGGCCACAATGTATGCAATTAAAAATAGTAATTCATTCCTGTCTGCATTAAACAGGACAAACATCAGTAAACAGCTGGATGAGGCTTCGGGCGGAGGAGCAGGAGGAAGGAGGAGCAGGAGGAAGGAGGAGCAGGAGGAAGAGCAGGTTGAAAATCTCACAAAAAATGAAATAAATGCCCTGTCAGATAACAAAAAAAGACATTTGGGGGCACTTGATGGCAGGGAGTCCATTTCATTCTTAAATGTTGGCATCCTGCAGAAGGGGCGCTTTTCTCACGCAGGGTAGAGGGGCGGGGCTTGTGAGCGCCACTCGGGGGCTACCTGTGCACACAAAGACTGAACTCACCTCTTGTGGATCTTTTCTTCTATTGACTTGGCACAGAAGGCTCTGATCTCAAAGTCGACGCCGCAGGCCTGAGGAGGAAACGCGTGAATACAAGAGACCGCAGCAGCGTGAAACATAAAGAGAAGGGAAGCCGCTGAGCGTCACCTTGCCAGTGTCCTCGGGGCCCGGCTGCAAGGTGACGGAACACGGGAGGTTCTGAGGAATCTGCACCCACACAAAGACAAAACACACGCAGGTTCAACGAGCAGAAACCACATCCTCAAAGCGTCCCAGTCAAACGGCCAGGGGGCGGGGCCTCACATGTGTTTAGTAATGGTAGGGCCAGTGGAGACGGGTCGGAGGGGGGGGGGGGGGTTCGCGGTGGTCTGGACGAGTGGGCTGCGGTCAGAGTTACTCAGAAGTCTACTTAGTCTCCTCACACTAAAGGACATGGACATGGACGGAGACCTTCAGTGGAAGGAGCCCTCACGGTGACCCAAGGAGGAGGAAGGGCGGTGCATGACGACTGCGTCATCCATCCGCGAGAACCAGCAAACAGGAAGTAACAAACCTTCTGCCCACACGTTGACAAGCGGGAAGACAATACGACGTAAAGAAGACAAGTCCATAGCTCAAAGCCAGGTGCTGCTTGGGACATAAAACATAAGCACCGCCCCTAAAGGCCGGCGCATGCTTCTGCGTCGGCGTCTCCGTTGCGCTTGCGTGTTGCGTCGTTTCACTTCATGGTTCTAAAGGCTTGCGTGTGTTGCAAAGCAATTCAGCGCCAGACCACCAGGCGGAGTCACGTTTATCGTTGATTGTCTTTGCGAGTGGAAGTCGTTGGTTTGTTTATTAATTTATCAGAGACTTTTTTGCCCCGTGCATCAACACTGCTGCTTTTCTTCGTCTCTTTTCGCGGACGTATTTGTCCCGTATTTCCGCCACAACTTTAACGCCCCTCGACCGGCAAAACCGACGTTTGCGGAGATCTACGTCCATGAATCGGAGCCCATCCGCGCGTCTTTATAGTCCGCCAACACGCGTGTGTTTCTAAGTGGTCATATTTACGGATTTCTTCAGACAAAAGCTCTTAGATCTGATTCATTCTCTCGTAAAATATATTTGTTTTAATAACGGCGGAATTACGCTATAAACCGGAAATCCGAGACTCTGGCAAGGATGTAGTAAGCAGACCAATCACAGCCCTGCGGCTTGCGTTTCCTTGCGGAGCTTGCGTATCCGTAGACGCAAGGGTTGGAAAAATTGGTCGCACGCAAGGACGCAAGGGGGGGCGGGACTCTACGCAAGGGACACGCAAGGGGCGCTTGCGCTTGCGTTTCTCCGAAAACGCAGAAGCATAAACTAGGCTTAACTGGAGCGTCCTCGTCCACACTCACAGTGAAGTAGAAGGGGTGAGCATGTTGGCCCAGTTTCTTCAGCAGCCTCTCCTGCAGCCGGCTGTTGGGTTTCTTCTCTTCAGGCACCGGAGGGAAGGCCTGCGAGACAGAGGAAGGCTGGTTGGTGGATGCAGTGATTAAACGTGTGGACGGAGGTCCTCCATTGAAACCCACCTGGAAGGTGGAGATGTACAGGTCCTTCCTGAAGGACAAGCCCAGGACGTCCAGGTCCTCCCGGCCGTACCTGAACGCACAGGTGAGCGTGACGAAGACTACGAGGAGGAGGAAGGATTCAGATAATGTTCATTCAAACAGTTACTGATCTACAATGAGTTTGGACATTTCATCGATCATCTTGGAGCAGATGTTCTATCAAGGAGAACATACCTTTCCTGTCCTTCAGGTACTCGGGGTCCACGAGGATCACTCCATCTGTGGGGGGGGGGGGCAGAACTGCCACGTCATCGTCTTAAACAAGTCGCTCGCCCAATCACAAGCAAGCGCTCACTCATGAATATTCATCACAAGCCTCCGGATGCATTGACTCACCTACTGGGTCCACGTGGTCCAGGTGATCCACGAAGTCCCTCTTTCCCAGGTAGACGGTCACCTGCGTCGACCAATCAGAGACACACACGAGCAGTTCATGAGTCCAAACATGTGGCTGCTTACAGCAGCCTCCACGAGGACCATTTACTATACAGGCAGGCTCTTATTCTGAAACTCAGTACGCAGACGTTTAGACTATAAGCTTGAATATATATAACATTTTTTCCATTTATGTTTTTTTAGTACAGGAGTACCTGTCGCCCTACAGGAGTACCTGTCGCCCTACAGGAGTACCTGTCGCCCTACTGGAGTACCTGTCGCCCTACTGGAGTACCTGTCGCCCTACTGGAGTACCTGTCGCCCTACTGGAGTACCTGTCGTCCTACAGGAGTACCTGTCGCTCTACTGGAGTACCTGTCGTCCTACTGGAGTACCTGTCGTCCTACAGGAGTACCTGTCGTCCTACTGGAGTACCTTGCGTCCTACTGGAGTACCTGTCGTCCTACAGGAGTACCTGTCGCTCTACTGGAGTACCTGTCGCTCTACTGGAGTACCTGTCGTACTCTCTCACTCAGGACTCACCTTGCAGTTGGGGCTCGACTTCTTGAAGACTCTGCGGTTTGGAAACAGGAAGCAGAAGAAGTTAGAGGCTTCTGTTTTATTGGAATTATCAGTTTGTCTCCACCCAAACATGTGATCAGGGCATTATGGGATGTCGCCTTAGAGACCACAGGCAGACCTAATCTCCTTAAATTGAGCTTCCATCAGATGGAAAGAAAAAGATCCCTGTGCATGTTCACCGATACTAATTATTGATCCCTGCTGATTCATGGTAACTGACACAGATCTCTTTGATGTTCGGTTAAAGCAGCTGGTCTACAAAAGATCCACAATATTTATCCATCGAATCGTCCTAAAACTCATTTACCTAACGATTCTGATAAATGAAACGTTGTTTGTTCTTTGAAGGAGCGTACCTGTATTACTGTGCTATTATATTGTCATTTTGTGATCAGTGGCATAAAATGGTCTGAAAATTGCAATATCGCAATAATTGTTGCACAACAGAAATGTGACATCGTGACAGCCCGAGTCACGAAGTGAAGCGAGCCTCCGTTGGCGCTACGCCGTTAGCGGTGCAGCTAACGCCAAAGGCTCCTTCTCCTGTTGATTTAACCACTTATTGATTATGTGACACTGTAAATAACCAGAGAGCAGAAAAAGAAAGAAAAAGGGTTAAAAGGGCACTTCTTTCCGTTCTGCTTGATCCCACAAAACAAACAGGAAGTATTAAAAAGGAAGTCATAAACAGGAAGTCACAGCCGTTTGTTACCTGACCGCAACGGTTTCGAAAGGAAACGGTTCGTTTATTTCACTGTTTTAGGAGGAAAGACATGAAGTTAACAACGGATGTAGAAAATAGGATTTCCACACAGCTTTTCAAAATAAAACGTCATCCTGAAGTAATCTTGTGCGTTTTAACTGTCAGAGCATCAGCGGTTTGTTCCCCACCAAAGGAATGAAGCTCTGCAGGAAAACAGGCGGCAGGCAAACAGGTGTGTGTGTGTGTGTGTGTGCGTGTGTGTGTGTGCGTGCGTGTGTGCGTGCGGGTGGACTTTATGCCCGGATAGGAACTGCACTTGTTTTGGTTTTTGTCTGTTGGGACAGTGGAGTTTCAGTGGACACCCAGATGTTCCCGGTGGTTTGAGGATCAGGTCTGCTGCTCGTACGCCGCTAACCGAGTGATTCAGATTACACTCTTCGGTTCTACACAGCCAGTTTGGCTAAATCACCATAGCAACACATCCCAAAACATTTGCGCTGCTGGATTATTTCGCCACTCCCCCGGAATAAAGTTAGATCAACGTACCAGAGGAGGACAGACAGAATGAACAGCGTAAAAGATGTACAATGCGTTCAAGTCACACGACAGAAATGATTCAAATACACATATTATGGTCAGGAACTCCTGTATCTATCATCATCATCATCATCATCTCCTGCTCGTCTTCTTTTGAGGTTACTTAATGTTGTTCTGTTAGAAGATCATGATTTCCCTGATCGATCATCCTGATGACTGAAGTCCGGTTCAAATTAATGAGACTGTTTGAGAGCCAATAAGCCTCCGAGGAACCGAGATAACCGACTGAAGTCAGGCTTAGTTAAGCTGGCTAACAGGACACTTGATCGATTTAAGCCTGATTTATGCTTCTGCGTCGAATCGACGGCGTAGCTACGGCGTCACTCCTGCGTCGACGCGTACCCTACGCCGTAGGTGGACCAAGTTGAGGAATGTTGGATCGAGGAAGTACGAAAGTACGACCGTCTGTGTCGCACGCGCTCCTCAGCGCGCTACAAAGAAGCCAAATGGCTCACAACTCGCGGAAAGAGATCGTTTGTTGTTCAACGTCGATTCGCTCCAGCTAATGTATGTTACATTCTCTCTTTCGCTCGCCATTGTCAGAAATGAAAATGCGGAAACGGCGCACAGAACCAAAAAAAAACTAGCAGAGAGATTTGCGAACCCCACAGCGCCCCCTTGCGTTCAGACAATGAAATGCAACGCGACCCGACACAGAAGCATAAAACGGCTCCTACGGCGTAGGAGTGACGGTGTAGCTACGCCTGAGGGTTGACGCAGAAGCAAACTGAGGCCTTTAGTTGAACCACGTACGAGGAACGAGGCCCAGATTTCTCCCTTAAAGATGGTGGAACACAACAACTTCATATCATACATTTTTCAAATTATCTTGAATTTATGATGCACTTTGTTTCTGTCAAACGCATAAATGTTTAACCCAATATGGTCTGAGATTAAATTAAATATTTGACAAATATGGAAAAAAAAACATTCCAAAAATATCTGACAA
Organism: Apeltes quadracus; assembly: GCA_021346845.1. Taxonomy (NCBI): domain Eukaryota; kingdom Metazoa; phylum Chordata; class Actinopteri; order Perciformes; family Gasterosteidae; genus Apeltes; species Apeltes quadracus. Next base: position 16,558,706 of record CM037916.1, read on the forward strand.
ACTTGTGTTGCCTGTTAATAAATAAAAGTTGAAATATTCCCTAACTGTCCAAAAACTCAGAATTTGTGAAAAGAAAATGTATCTAATCAAAAATATATACATTTTTAGATGAAACGAGCCGCAGATATTGTGTTAATAAAAAATAATCTGGATTCTTGGATTTGTATTTAAAACCGGTTGATATGTGAACACTCTCTTCGGACAGAAAGTGTCCCTCGACATCGGCCCTCGGGATCAGAGGTCAGCGTGATATTTGAACACGGACAATGCAAGTACCTTCCTTCTCCTCTTCCTCATCCTCCTCCTCCTCATCCTCCTCCTCACACTCACCATGAGATGAAAAGCAACTTAGTGTGGAAAGAATTTTCCATTTCATTAGCAGTCTTATTTTGGTAGTCCGACATTTAAGTCACCAGCTGTTTAAAGTCAAAGGCCTTCAAATATAAAGCTCTAAAGATTAAACTGAGTATTTTCACAGAACCTATGTGAAATATCCATGTGAAAAGAACAAACAATATCTGCAAATTACATCAAAATATATTCAAAAAGTGTGAAAATACATAATGAAAATGTGCAGGAATGAATATGTAAATATCTTTTGTTAGTGTTTTTGTTAATAAAATATAAAAACGATTCGATTGTTGGTCTAATTGAGGCAAAGAAACAATTCTACCAATCAGAGGCGAGCTACAGAACGCAGTAAGGATCCACATAATCAATAGGAGTATTGACAACACAGCTACGATAACAATAATACTAGAAGAATCTGTTTCTGCATTAATGTGAAAAAGATAATTTCACTTTCTTTTTCTTAATAGATCTTAACCTGAATAGTAATTGACCAATAGATTATAATTATAATTATATATTAGCAATGAAGAAATTAAATAGATCATTATTAACACTATTATTACACAGTCAACAATAAGGACAATATAAATAGCTTAATTTGATGTTTTACCGACTTCAGATCAGTTTAAACAATTCTTAGGACGATGACATAAATCAATACGTAGACCAACTACCCTAACCAGCACAAAGATCAGTGTCTGATGTTATGGATCATAAGTGATCAATAATTAGAATCGGCGGACTCAACAGCATCATGAGGCCGAGGAAAGGTTTCACAGGTGAGGGAAGTTCTGACACGTCAAAACCACTGCTGGGGGACGTGCAGCAGGCAGGAGCCGCTGATCGATCGATACCTGCCCGCGCACAGGTCACAGGTACACACGTGCACACAGGTACACGAGAAGCACCTGAGAAGTAGTCCGTCAGAAGGCAACGTGTCTGCACAGGAGCGCACCGCATCCTTTACCGCACGGGTACAGGTGCTGCGTGAGCCAGGTGAGCCAGGTGAGCGCGAACGCACCAAACTCTGGTGGTAAATACGTCCTTTCAAACGTCCGTCGCGTAGTCGACAACAAAAACACAAACTCTGCGTGTTTCGTGAATCGGTCAAAGGCTGCGTGATGATCGGCGCTGTTTCAATGCACCTGTCGGCTCTTAAAAACATCATCATCATCATCAACATCTTCTTCTTCTTCTTCTTCTTCTTCTTGGGTCGAGCTCTCGGTCTCCACCGGTAGAAACCGCCCACCTCGGCCGGCTCCTGTTGAGAAAGCACCGTGGTGGTTCCGCTCCACGCCACCGACGCGCATTTAACCCGCACGGTGCCCGCGAGGCGTCCGATGCAGCGGCTGTTTTCCTCAGGAAGCGCCGCATGTGACAGCTCGCGGCGGAGGCTGCCGCGTTAGCTAGCCGCACCCTGCGGGGCTACACGTCGCCTCCCGTGGACGAGGTCACCGTGTGAGGGGGCGTTCGGACGTGAACAGGCGCGGGGGGGCTGGTGGTCTCTGTCGTGGCGTGTTGGTGAGGGGGAGGAGGGTGGGTTGTTCTATAAAACGGGGTAAAAATAACCCCGCTCCCCCGGGTCAGCAGCGCGGCTATCGTTAGCAAAGTGCGTGAGAGCGGATGCTAGCTAGCGTGCTAGCCGCCGCGTAGCCTCGCCGTCCTTACCTGGTGCCCGCCTTGTCCCCCATCTCCTCTGCAGCGAAGATCCCGACTAAATGAGCCCGGACCCGGCGGGAGGCTTGTCTCGACTTGGAGGAGCGACGAGTTGCTTCTTCAGCTTCCGCTTATCCACATCGGCGCAGCGCGAGCTAGTTACTATGCTAATTTCATTTAGCGCCGCCTCGGCTCCGCTCCGGCTTCCGCAAAGGCAGGATCCTCTCTCTCCCTCCCCGTGTCTCTTTCTCTCTCCCCGTGTCTCTCTCTCTCCCCGTGTCTCTCTCCCTCCCCTTGTCTCTTTCTCCCTCCCCGTGTCTCTCTCTCTCTCTCGGTCTCTCTCTCTCCCTGTCTCTCTCTTTCTCTCTCCCTGTCTCTCTCTTTCTCTCTCCCTGTCTCTCTCTCTCCCTGTCTCTCTCTTTCTCTCTCCCTGTCTCTCTCTTTCTCTCTCTCTCTCTCTCTCTCTCTCTCCCTGTCTCTCTCTTTCTCTCTCCCTGTCTCTCTTTCTCTCTCCCTGTCTCTTTCTCTCTCCCTGTGTCTCTCTCCCTCCCCGTGTCTCTCTCTCTCTCTCGGTCTCTCTCTCTCCCTGTCTCTCTCTTTCTCTCTCCCTGTCTCTCTCTTTCTCTCTCTCTCTCTCTCTCTCTCTCCCTGTCTCTCTCTCTCTCTCTCCCTGTCTCTCTCTCTCTCTCTCTCCCTGTCTCTCTCTTTCTCTCTCTCTGTCTCTCTCTCTCCCTGTCTCTCTCTCTCCCTCCCTGTCTCACCCAATGTCTTTCTCTCTCCCTGTCTCACCCAATGTCTCTTTCTGTCTCCCTGTCTCACCCAATGTCTCTTTCTGTCTCCCTGTCTCTCCCAATGTCTCTTTCTGTCTCCCTGTCTCTCCCTATGTCTCTCTCAGAGACACTCAGTGTCTCTTCTTCATATGAAAAATAAATACATGAGGTACATAGAAATCTACTTTGTACTAAATATTGTACAATGCAGATTTTTACTACCAACATAGTAATATAAATAACTAAACAAGCTCCACTTTGATATTAAACTGAGAAAAACAAATTTAATATTTTATTTTACTGTGTGTGTGTGTGTGTGTGTGTGTGTGTGTGTGCGTGCGCGCGTCCAGAGGAAGCTGGATAATAAATACATACTTTGTTCAGACTCACTACAGCCGTCACTAACATACGCGTGGATTCATCCGCCGCTGGAAATAGTCCCTGCTGAAGTCTGCTTCCGGTTTGTTTCAGGGGTTTTAGGAAGGACATGTAGGTGTTCAGTAGGAACCAGGAAGTCAGACCGTATTTAAATCAGAATCAGGAAACATTTATGGCCACAGTGTGTCAGACATACGTGGAATTGGACTCGGCTGTTGCTGCATGACGGACACTTTTTTTTTTTGAAATTACGTTTTTCAGCAGTTAAGAAAATATTCTGAATGGACGTTGACGTGGGTTAAACGCGGATGACGTAGGAGTCGGAGTGGGTGACGTAGCGGATCCAGCGCTGAGACGGACCCGGCTGCACCGGGGACAGGCGGAGGAACCGGATCTGAAGACCCGTCACCGTGAGCTGAGGAAGCTCAAAGGCCAGAACCACCGGACCGACTTCCATCAAGGCGGCGGGGCCGAGGGCCGCCGCCTCCAGCTGCGGGCGTTCAAGCAGACATTTAATTTCTGATTAGAAATGGCTATAACGTGTGTGTGTGTGTGTGTGTGTGTGTGCGCAGCGCGCGCGTCTCACCTTGAACAGAGCAGACAGTTGTGTTCCTCCGGGGAATCGAGGGATCTTCCATTCGATGGCTCGACTCTGCAGCTTCAGCTCAGCATTCTGATCGGGACTGCTGAGCTCCTGAGACACACTGAACACACACACACACACACACACACACACACACACACACACACACGTTTAAACGGATGAGTTCAGTTGTGTAACAGTAACTTTTGTTTCTACTGCAAAGAGCTTTGATCGAGTGAACTTCAGCTTGTTCTAGGATGCTTTTATTGTGAAATCCTTGACCCGGAAACAGCTTATTTCTTTCTTCTGCTCGGAGGCTCCTTGTTTTTTAGTACAGAGGTTTATTCTTCAGCAATTAAAGCACATTGTTTCTCTAAGTGGGCGAGTGACGCCTTAATTTGAAAATATGAAACGTCAGTACACGCGTGGCACTCAGCCCTTTGCGTAACATTTGCACAACGTTTACAAAACAAATAAAGTGCGCATCCTACTGCTCACCTGTGATGGTTCCTACTTTGTTTGCTATTCAGAAGTCGGAGCATTTAAATAAACTCGTGACTCCCTGTTGTGTTCAGAGACGGACGAAAACACACAATCGTCACATTCAAATCGTTCCTTTACATGAAGTATTTCCATGCGCCTCACCTGACGGAGCCTCTGGGGACGGGGACGGTAACACAGACGTTGATGCCAGCGCTGCAAAAACAATGACATCATCATTAGGAGCAGCACGCACACGCACACACACACACACACACACACACACACACATCATCATTATATGATATTTCCCTTCCAAGGGACGTTCTGCTCTTCATGAAGAGAGCTGATGGACGAGGAGAAGGGAGATTTATTTGGTGACACCTGACCCCAAGTTGTGTCCCAGGCGACTGAACTACGAGACAAATGCAGTAACAGCACATGTACAATGGTACTACTTGTGGTCCTTCTGCTGATGCTACCGGCTCAGATACTTAAGCGGCACCACGCCTTGGTTTTAAAAGTGTTTCTGGAACAACCGAAAACAAGCGCACCTCTTTGGCGGCAGGTCGCAGCGGAGCTTCAGGTACATCAGCAGGCTGCCGAGGAACAACAGGGAGAGTCACACTTTACTGCAGGAATGTTCTCTACTTGAGTGTAGATCAAGTGTGGCTACTATGACACCCTGAGACAGGACATCTGTCCCCCCCGAGGGACTCTACCGTCCTCCGCTGTCCCTCTCGATGGTGGGGTAGAGGCGGAAGGGAGGCGCCGAGGGCAGCTCGTCACTCAGCTGGTACTGCATCACCGTTTGCTGCAGCGGGAAGGAGGAGAAGGAGAGTTGCCGCCGTGTGCAAATGACATGTAACCAAAGATTACTCTCATTAGTGGTTTGTGATGAAAGTGGTGGAACATCTGCAGCAGGAATTATAGTGTTCAGTTTGTCTGCTGGAGGTGCTAAAGAAACTCCCCCCAAAGTGCTCAAAGACAAATATCCTATTTCAGCTTGTTACTGTGAACGCACCGTGAAAAACGCTTCGATTAAAGCCATCGGTGTCAATCAGAAAGTGTATTGGATTTCTTCATATTCTCTCTCCGTGCCGTCTTCCTGTCTTCCTGTCTACTCACCTCTCCCTGACTCGGGCAGAGCCGCAGGATCCGGCTGCCGTTGAACTCGTCCAGTCGAACGGCCTGATGGAAACTGCACTCGTCCACACGGACCGAAGCGCCGTAACCTGGAGAAGAAGAAAAAACACATGTGTGTGTCTCTTTGTGTGTGTGTGTGTGTGTGTGTGCGTTACCTCTGAGCTGTGACTTCCCGATGCTGAACTCCTCATTCAGGCCGATCCTCATCTCTGTGAACAGCCACAGAGTCACTGAGCGTTCCTCACAGAGGAAACGGAGTCACAGTGTCAGACTCACCGGAGCAGCTGGGCATGAAGCACTTCACTCTGATTTCTCCCTCCACGTCGGCCTTCATCACGACTCCCTGCGGCACAAAGACGCGCTGGAACCGGAGCGCAGTAAATTCACCCTTCCCGTTACCACGGTTACTCACGTTAGAGCCGATGACGACCGACATCCTCTCGATCACGTCCACAAATATCTCGCTCTTCCCGCCCTGGAAAATGAACATGAAGTTCACACACAGACACGCAAAGGTAAACTGTGAGTGTGTTTCAGACTACTTAATCAGTAACTGACGTGTGTGTGTGTGTGTGTGTGTGTGAAGAATGGTATTTAGTTCTACATGTCTGATTAATAAGTATCTAAGTGGACGAAGGAGTTCCGAAGTATAAACATCCATCAGCTGGAGTTTGTTGAGAACAGGATTGAGTCAGCTGACCTCAGATCAGCTGACTGGTTTTATATCAGCCGATGAATCCAAGGGTCGTTTATTCACATTATATGACTCTTATTTACATTTGCAGACAAGCTGTTATTGTTATTGTATTTAGTATTTTTACCACACGGTTTATCTGTCAATGAGTCTTCCTGTCTTGGTGTTTACCTGTCTAATTGTCTACCTGCCTGTCTCCAGTAGATTGATGGAACTGTTGGTTACCTGCTGTCTGCTGGACTGGACCGGTCTGATGGCTGCAGAGCTCGGAGCTACTTTAACCTGCTGAGTCTCTGCTCCAAACTGCTCACAAACAACAACAAGAACAACAACTATTCTTTTAAATTCAAAACTTGCATATTGACCTGTGTATTTTGTTTAATTGGACTTTCTCATATTGACATATGTTGCCATGACGCCCCCTTTATTTTCCTGCTTGTATTTACGTCATGTTTTGCAGCGGCTGCAAAGAGATGAGTTGATTAGTGCAGTTTTTGTGCAGCTCACTAGCAGCTTAAAAAGGTACGTCAACGAATGAACGCCGCTTCACATATATCAATATACACACACACACACTTTAATAGTAGTATTAATTACATTATTGTTTCTGTTGATAAGCATTAAGGTATAATATCATTTATTTCAAATTCAAATTTCAAGATCATTTATGAGGCGTTTTTTACTTCTTTCAGAGCTAAATAGGGTGTTTTAAATAAAGAGTTTGTTGTTGTTGACCCACCAAGCCGACGTTAGTGAGGTCAAACAGGCTGAACGGTTTGGAGCAAACGGCTTCAGTCTGGATGAAGTTTTTCAGAACGTCAGAGGACGTCGTCTGGATGTAACCATAGTCCTGAAGAGAGGGAATTGGATTATCTTCATTAATAAGTCTTCATGTCTGTCTATATATGTATGTCTTACTATAAATATAATCCAATAAATAGACATCACTCACCACAACCTCATCCAGCAGCTCGTAGATGAGAGCAAAGTTCACCTGGACTGACTTCTCACACAAGCTGCCGCAGTAATCTTTAACCAGAGCGGCTAACCTGAGAACAGATATAGATTATATATATATATATATATATATATATATATATATATATATATAAAAATCAGGACTTTTACAGACTGTGTAAAAATCGCGTACCTGTTGAGAAACTCGATGACGGTGAAGGGGGAGGAGTCAGCAGTCGTCGTGGCGACCCAGTACAGTCCTCCCTGCCTGACGTGGACGAAGTGAAGATCTCTGTGACTCTGCCGAGGGAAACACAGATGCTGCGTTCAGGGCCTCACCTGCAACAGAATGACTAACTAACCCCCGCCACCAGGAATCGCTTCATCTGCCACTATTGAAAAACCAATTCAATCAGTGTGAGTCATTTTAAACCCAATGAATGTTCTTGAATAACTATTATCCTCACTACCATGACGACTGGAGGTTGGTCTCCAGTCAGCGCCGTGACCTTCTCGTAGAAAACACCGACGACATCACTTCCTGCCTCTCCGCGAACTAATGCCGATGTTAAGGTGCTTTTATTTTCATACAACAAACAGATAGCAACGCGGATGAACCGCATGTGTTTTACTAGGATACCATTCCCCAGAAGCCGGAGGGGAACTCAGTGTGCAGATACAGTCTTTGTAGATGAGGTGGTCGCCCTGTGAGGACAAGATGAAGACCTGCGAGATCATCCTGCAGAGAGGCAGACGGGGCTCAGCAGCAGCAGCTCTCCTGTTGGCGCTGTGATACAGTGGACCTGCCAGAATAAATGGGTTATTAACAAAGATATAATACGCTGCATTACTTTGGATGACTTGGCTCTAAATCCTATATTCACTATTCTGCTCTGATTGACATATCACGCAGGCAGAGTAATGGTATCAATGAATCAATACAGACGCGTGTTACGTAACGTTAAAAGAGGAAGAGGACGCTACGTACGTGCTCATTTTCAACGCTTATCTTAATCACAACATAGCATATATGGACATATGTGGTTTCTTATGCCAAACCCCAAACGTTCCTAACTTTTCAATGATGTCTTAAAGACACGTTTTACATACACGTGTGCTGTAAAAACGAGGGAAGTTGACTTATATTTTGGAATGAAAGTTGCTGCTACTATTAACGCAAGCTTAACACTCATTTTGATAGCAGTTACTTTACTTACGCACTGAAGTCTTGTCGTAACCTACTTTAACCATTTATTATGGCTAACTGTAGCCGACTGTGCTAACAGTGGTCATGCTAACGTAAACACTATAAAGCGGACAAATGTGTTATTTTCAATAACGAACACTTAGATAATGCATGACCAACTGGCAAACGTAACATGGATAATAATAAAATAGCAAAGCGGAGCAATAAAAGCTCAAATGAAATGCATTCCAAACGTTTGATTAGCTGCCCTCCTCTCAACTAGCTGACTTGTTTACAAACCGGGTTAAAGATGGCGGATGTCGTCACAGCGCTCCCTGTTGGACCGGAGAAGAGTGGTCCCAACAAACAAGATACCGTTTATTGTTAAGCATTCGATAACAAATTAAAGCCACTGTCCCTATATTAAGACACTCATTTCATAAAAACTAACGGCGTAAGGCTTTGACGGAAAATGTTTGGTCATTTAAACGCCGCTTGGAGTTACGTCATCGAAACAGCAGGCGGCAGTAGAGGCGGGAACTCAACCGGAAGTTGTTCGAGTCAGAGAGAGAATTTCACACCCCGATTTCTTTCCGTGTAACTTACTGAGTTTAATAGTTCATCATGAAGTAAGTAAACCTGTTTACATTCAAATGGTTATTTATGCCGTGTTGGTAATGCTAGGAGCTAACTGACGTGGTTAACCAAGCTAACCTCGTCTCCATTAGCTCCATTCTTACGAATCCTGTTTAAAAACCTGGTATTTAGCAAATGCATTGGTTTTTCTGTGTGTAAAGATCGTGTGAAACGCAACATCCAACGTTATTCAACCACTCAGCAGCAGTTTATATAAAAGAAATCGAGGTTTTCGAGGCTCTGGCGGTCCACGGCCATTATTCGATTCGGTCAATGGCGGATTACAATAAATTCGTCACTTGATTAAAAAAAAAGTTATTCCCTACAAAGCGTGAAGTATAAAATTGCATTAATTTGGAATGGAGTCTGGCGTGATGTTTTCTTGCAGCTGGAGGCTTCCTGTTTGTGGTGATGCGTGTTTGATGCATTTTGTCGGACAAAAAGTGCAAAAACATACACGTGTATACAGCTAGCTGTGTCTGGAAGAACTATACTATACATCACTCTGCCTTCTACATGTTGTACTTTATATCACTCTTTTTGTACGGGTTGAATTTGAAATTTTCATTCCCTGAACTCTCTAAATGTAACCTCTTAGATGGTGTATTCAAGTGCAAATTCCAAAGTGGTAACGGAGAGAGACAGTTGGAGATGGTGCCTTCAGGTGCAGACTGAAAGTGGTCTCAGGGGACATTACCCTAAACACACCGTTTCCTTTCAGTCCGCTAACGAAGGTGAAACTGATCAACGAGCTGAACGAGCGCGAGGCGAACCTCGGGGTCAAAGAGTCCGTCTCCTGGCACACCGAGTACAGAGACAGCGCCTGGGTGTTTGTGGGTGAGACAGGGTGTCTGTGGGGGAGACGTGGGGGGCCCTGGGAGACCGGTAAGACGGTGTAAAGAGACGTTGTCGTGTTGCCTGCAGGTGGATTCCCGTACGAGCTGACTGAGGGCGACATCATCTGCGTCTTCTCTCAGTAAGTTTCCTCCTTAGCTCCTTCAAGGCTTCCTTTCTTAGCTCCTTGGAGCGTTAATAAAGTGGTACTTTTAATCAGGTACGGAGAGATCGTCAACATCAACCTGGTGCGAGACAAGAAGACCGGGAAGTCCAAAGGGTTCTGCTTCATCTGCTTCGAGGACCAGCGCAGCACCGTCCTGGTGGTGGACAACTTGAACGGCATCAAGGTCACTTGGTTGTTCTCGTTTGTTTACGCTAAGCTAGGCTAACAGTTTCCAGCTGCAGGGCCTAAATAAGCTAAGCTAGCAGTCGTTATGCTAACATCAGCTATCGGTTCCCCAGTTCTCGTGCTAAGTTAAGCGAGAGACGAGCCGCTTGGTTTGATCTGGTGATGACATGGAGAGCAGATGTTCACAGGAAGTCAACATCTGGTGTTTGTGCTCACTGTCAGATTAAAGGTCGGACTATCCGCGTGGATCACGTCAAAGACTACCGGCCTCCCAAAGACACGGAGGACATGGACGACATCACCAGACACCTGAGGGAGCAGGGCTGCGCCCCCAAAACCAACGCCCCTCCCCCCTGCCGCTCCCCCTCCTCCTCCTCAGACGACCAGGAGGAGGAGCAATACGACATACCCGTGAAGAAGAGCAAAAAAGGTGAGGTCACTTCCTGTTGGTCGCCATACCAGAATCAGTGAGGATGGCTTTTTATTTCCTCTGTCGTCATAGACAAGAAAGAGAAGAAGAAGAAGAAAGAGAAAAAGAAGAAGAAGAAGAAGAAGAAGGAGGCGAAAGAAGAAGCGGGTCTGGACTCCTCCTCTTCCTCACCTCCTCCTGTCATAGTCAAAAAGGAGAAGGAGGATGCCGGCTACCACAAGTACGACCAGAGGAGGGCGCCGCTGGGGAGGGATGAGAGCAGAGACGCAGATGGAGACAGGAGGGGAGACAGGACAGAGAGAGACCGGAGGTGGGAAGGAGACAGGGAGACAGGCGGGGGGAGGAATTGGGAGGGGAAAAGGAGAGAGACAGACCGGGAAGGAGACAGGAGGAGGGAGACAGGCGGGGAGAGAGAGGGAGACAGGAAAAGGAACTGGGACAGCGTTGATGACAGAAGAAGAGACCGACCGCCATAGGACGAGGACAGATGTAACCATGGAGATGTTACTGACTTCAGGACATCGTCTTTGTCTCCGAGCAGGACGGCTGATGAAAAGAAACGCGATTATTTTCCTCCTTTCTGTCTTTATGAGTCGTCTTGGAGACGTTTCTACAGACGTCACCATGCAAACGTGACTGAACATTTCCTTTATGTTAATACAACCATCGGTTAGCTTAGCATTAACTGCTAGCCTGGTCCAGTCCTATTAACGGTCAAGAAAAATTAAGATTTAAAAAAAAAAAAATTGTACAAATACAACAAATGACAATTTTCAGTTATGTCTCGTACGACTTCTGTCCTCAGACAAAATATTCTTCTCATGTCCACTGGACAGTTTTGTGATGTGAGTAAAACAAAAGCGTTTTCTTCCATTCGTCTTTATTTAAGATAATAAATGTAGCAGCTTTTAGAAAATATACTGCGGTTAAAATGTATTTTACAATAAAACATTTCGTAGAAAGTTGGTGGCTAAAAGTGAAAGTGATTATCAGAGACGTTTATTCTGTTTTTAATTGCTACTAATAATTGTTTTGACAAGCGAAGCCGAACTGTTGGAATCTTTAACATTACAACTTTTCTCCAAGGGTGTCATTGAATTACAAAACTCTTCTGACTCGTTAACTAGCTGTTAGCATGTTAGCATGTTTACACAAGTTATTAGACGTTTTCGTTTACAATTGTGACCTTTAGTTTTTTGGAGAAACATTCACTATAACCGTGACGTATCGTTAACAAATATTCTGTCCAGGTGTCTAGTTCAGAGGTCAGAGGGCGTCGTGTGGACGAGTCGGTTTCTTGTTGGTCCGTCGGTTTCGAAAGATTTAAAAAACATTTCCCTGTTTGAGGGACGAACAACTGGCGTCATTCCGCCTCGTGTGGATCCTCATGGCGTCACTCATCCCCAAATAAACACAGTAAAGCTGGAATAACGTCATGAAGAAGATTAGTAAAAAGTCACTCATGTTTTATTATTCCTAATATAAGAGGATTTCTCAACGAGTCTGGATCCCTGGAATCAAACTGGATGTCCACTTCCACACACACACACACACACACACACATATGTACACCTAAATACACACGTAAGTGTGTGTGTGTGTGTGTGTGTGCACACTGAGGTATCGTAGAGTCAATGAAGCTGCTCATTGATTTAAAGACACGCGTCTCGTCGGCATTTCAGTTGAATGTCCTCCTTGTCTCTGCGTCTCGCTGAGAAGACTCCTCCCCTCTGCCGATGTCCGGGCCGTGGTCGCCGTGGGAGTCGCGGGCTGTCCTCCGACCCGTCGGGTCTCCTCAGCACATGGAGATGGTGACGTTGATCCCCAGGTTGCCGTTGTCGGCGAACAGGTGCGCGATGGAGGTGTCGAAGACCAGGCAGTCACTGTTCATGATGGCCGCCGCCACGCCGTCGTGGATGGAGCGCGGCGTGGCCTCCCAGGTGAGCCGGCGCCGGTTGCCGTTGAGCTCCAGGCGGTAGGCGAAGTTCTCGGCCTGCTTGCGGGTGCCGATGAGCAGCACCACGGCGAAGAACTGCTGGTGGCCCTCGTACTTCTCCTGCTTCTCCAGGACCAGCATGAAGTGGTGGCTGAAGCACGACTGCATCATCACCCAGTCCACGGCGCCCGGCAGGTTGATGTCGGTCGCCAGGAAGACGATGTCCTCCCCCTGAGGAGAGACGGGACGCCGTTAGCTCGCTGCTAACTAGCATGTTTCTCATCAATCATGTCGGTCCATCGTTTTGCTTCCATCAAACTGAATAAATCTGCTTCGACTCCTCAAACTGGAGGAAATGAATAAAACAAAGTCCTAACGGTCAGAAAGGGATCGATAACAGAACGGTGGATGAAGGCGGCGGCGGCGGCGGCGGCCCACCTGCAGCGTGGTGATGGACTTGTGGGCGTGCATCAGGTGCGGCATGACGGCCTCCAGCGAGCCGTGCCACTTACAGGTGGCTCCGGGACACGGACAGGTGTACGGACGGAACTCGCACACCTCCTCGTGATCCGGCTTCTCGCTGTGGTGGAGGGACAGAGGACAGCCGGAGGACGAGTACTGCGGGGGAGGGAGGGAGGGAGGGGAGAGTGTGAGTACAGGTAGCATCGGCCTTCAAAGTGTCCGAACATGTCTCATTAGGAAAACGCCCTATAAACCAAATGTCTCACGTCATCCTCGACAGCAACCACAGTTATCGTCCACGTTTAAACTTCTTCCCAACACTCGCACGCGTTTATCGCAGAGTGAAAACAGGGCGATTAAATCCTGCGTTTGAGAGGACGGAGGTACCAGCAGAGATCAGACGGATCAAAACCACCAACGCTTCCATAACTGCATGAAGACGTGATGGTCTCTGAGCGGAGACGTCTCGTTGTAAATCAACAGATTGATCGCTGGAGTCCGGAGTCATCTCTGCGTTTGGTGGAGTACCTTGATAATAATAATAATTAGCATAGTAACCACGGCGACCGAGACCAACCTGAGCTGTGGAGGGATCCAATCATGTGTCTTCTACCTCGTCAAAAGGTGCGAATATCACAGAGCCCAAATGCTGCTTCGCTATAATAAAGCCTGAGCTGTGGTACAACTGAAGTACAAACATCTGGAATGAGCGTGTAGGATTGTACATCATACGAGTTACTACCAACTTTTTGGTTGGGTCCTTTTTTTGTGCGCGCGTTTCCTGTGACGTCACACGCGCACACACCTGTCGCACTCCGTTGTTGTGTCGCAGCACGCGGAAGTTCGGTCGGCCGCTCCAGTTATTGCGTGCGTGCGTGTGTGCGCGCGCGCACGTACCTTGCAGGGGAACGGCAGCGTGGACGCCACCTTCTCCATGGCCAGGTTGCGGATGCTCGGGCTCAGCGGGCCGCGGCACGTCGGGCAGCAGCTCAGCTTCTGGCGGCACTGGTTGCACACCAGGTGGCCCGCCTGGCACTGCAGGATGGGCGGCAGCACGTAGTCGAAGCACACCGGGCACTCGAACAGCGCCGTGAGCTCCGGGGACTGCCCGGGCAGGCCGAGCGGGAGGGCGGAAGACGGGGCGCCGGAGCCCGGCACGGCCAAGGAGCTCAGCCCGGCGGCCACGGCCGCTGCTGCTGCGGCGGCGCCTCCGGCTCCCCCGTGCTTTCCTCCGCCCGCTGCCTTCCCGGCACCGAGTCCCCCGCCTCCGGCAGAGGGCGGGCGGCTCATGGCTTCCAGCTGCGGTCCGTTTCCCGTGAACTGCCGAGCGGGCGGTAACGTCATCTAGTGTTTACTACCGGACGTCGCCGTCGGCCCCCGGAGACACAACATGGCCGCTGCCAGTTTGTATCGCCTGCTGCACGCTGCCATTGGACGGCGCGTCGGAGACTGGCAGGGCGCTTGGCCAATCACAGAGCGGAGGAGCGTCATCCTGTGACGCGTGTGCGTGAAAGCGCGTCCTAGCAGGGAAATCAATCAATCAAATGAACACGTAATAATAAAATAATAATCACACAGTAATATTTACACAATTATGTATTACTATTCTTTAGGAGGAATCGTCCCAGAAAATATCCATTATTTTTATCGACAACGTCAGATCAATGCGCTTTATAAATTGACATATCAAACCGATTTTGAACATGAGGTCATTATTATCAGGAAGAAAAAATAATGAGAGAAAAATGATTAGTTTTAATGCAATACAACTACAAAGAGATTCATAATTATGAGGTATAATGTCATTCGAATGAAGCAGTTCCGTCTCTCGTGGCGCTGTGTCTTTAAGCCAATCAGCATTGAGATGCTTCTCTTGACGTAGCGGTAGACCTTTTGTGAATCTGAATCATCATGTCGTTATTTGTGCCTCGTTTCATCTGATTATTGTAATTGAATCACAGCTAAAGTCTTTATTTTGAGTTGATACAGCTACAATAAACCAGCCTACATGTGTCCCCTCCTCATGATGATGTCATGAACAACTGAGAGACGTCCACAAACCAGTAGTGAGTAGAAACCAAGGCTGTTTCTTTAAATGGTTGATGGAGAATCAACACTTTCTACGGACTTCCACACCCGACTGAACAAAATAAAGAGTCGGCCCTCCTGCAGCGCCACGACTCCATTAACCTTCGGTCGCCTCCAAGGTCGTCGGTCCAAGAGGTCTGATAGGCCGTCATGTTGTTATTCACACATAACGTCCTTATTTCAGGACAACACCACTGAAAACACTAGCAAAAGGATCAATTGTCGGCCTTGTTCTGTTGTCTGTATCTTTAAAATGTGGTAATTTAATCAGATTTCACAGACTAATGACATCATCCGATGCTTCTGAGGTTTTAGAATTAATGTTGGACCTTTTTGTTTCTACTAATCCGGAGATCTGCCACATTTCCTTTTAGGAACATTAGATCCCATAAAGAAGAAGCGACCTCGACTTCATCCCCATTGTGTCCGAGGGTTCATTTGATTCCCTTTAATCCCTTAATCTCCTCTGCGTTATTATTTAATTTGTATACTGGCCTTTTGGCTGAAGGGTGCTCTCAGATCACATCTTTTTTGAGCCATGTGCTGAAATGTGTCAGTGAAGATGTAAGACTTGGCAGGTTGCATTTCTTAAATCAAATGACATTCATTACAGTACGAAGTGATTTAATCTTCTTTACGATTGAAGATCTAATTATTTAAAGTGTCGCACGCTTGTATTTTAATTGAATTAAAATAAATCTAGTTTTAGATTTATCCCTCTCCAAAGACTAAAACCAAAGTAATTTACATGAATAATAACTGTCAGAGTGGCCACCATCACAGAGCAACCGTGCTTCAAATGTAGCACATAGGAACATGCAAACAAGACTACGTTTAATTCATTCAAAAAACACATCTCTCTGAAATCCTGTATTACCTGAGGAGGTAGTACGTATCCAGACACCCTCATGTGACACAAAGCGCTCGCTGTGATACTTTAGTTCACGTTACTGCACATGCAGTGAACGCACCTCCTCTTTTGGGCCTCAGTGGTGTAGATGTGTGTGGTGACTTGGCGTTGTGTACTTGTGCTGTGATGATGATGCTGAGTGCAGACTGATGATCCTGATCCAATAATCGTAAAGTTGCTGCAGCGGAATGTGGACACTGAGTCGGGGATGCGACCATCTTTGATTTCTTCCAGTAACTGTAATAAAACATGGCTGTCATCTGTGACTCGTAATGATTCCACGGAGGAGCCGGTTCACCGAATACCAAATAAAGCACTTAACGCATCCCCTCCCACCTCGTTATGGGAAACTCCCAAGTTCTCCTTGACCCTCCTGTGAACGCATGACCACGACACAAAAAGCCCAATTTGCCCTTTTTTCAGTTTAGGCAACAGGCCGTCTGCGCGTTTACAGTCCCTCAGTGCGCCTTGTCTGTACGCACCTCGCTATGCATTTATGTGCACGTTGTAATAGAAATACGACTGAAATGGGCCTGAAATGCGCCCCTGAGGCCCAGAGGAGCTGAGAACACAGATATCTGGTCTTTGCAGACTCTTTGATGTTGTTTTCAATGTACACATTGAGGTAGAATCGGTTACTTTGTGTCTTTGTATATCATCGGTCATTCAGTCTCAGCCTGTGGCACTAACAACCTCTCATACATCACCACTACGCCCCCCCGCCGCCCTCAGAGCCTCCCCTCCTCTCGGGCTGATCTGGAACCACATTGTTTTCATTCAGCGGATCAAGTGGCGCGATGAAGCTTCTCCTCTTCCTCTTCTGTGTTCCAGGTGAGAAGCTTTTCTTCTTCAGCTCTTTACGTCACGTTTTACCGTTTAATCAGACAGAACATAAAAAATAATTCATTAGTAATAATTGCATCTTTTCAGTCTGAAGAGCTAAAGATGTGATTTGTTTTATACAATTCAGGGTTTAAATTAAGTGGTTTATGGACAATTTTTTAATTCTGAAATCGTTTTCCTTCTGCTTCAGTGATCTGAAATGAAAAGCTGATAGTGGCTTTCACAAGACGTCATATGTCAAAAAGAAGGCAGAGTGAAATATATTAACAATTTCTTGTTATTCAACGTGGTTCATTGTGAACACTTGAATAAAACAGATTGTTGTGTCAGTGATTCTTGAGGTGATTTTATGGGTCTGGAAGAGGCTTTACTGTTTTTTAGATGGTTGTAGAAGTCCTTCAAGTGGGTCCATGGGTCCTTCTGGTGGTACTTCAGGTTGTCCTAGTTTGTGTTTGGATGTTCAAGTCAGCAATTAAGTCACGTATGTGTTTTTGTACGTTTGTAGGAGGTTCTACTAGTTATTTAGGATACTATAAGAGCTTCTGTGTGGCCTCATTTTACCTACAGAGATGGGAGGGTTCCTCAGGTGGTTCCTTAGCTATTGAAGCGGATCCAGGGGTTCAGTAGATATTTTGGAAATGTTCATAAATGAAACTCTGGATGTCCCTCAGATGGTTTTAGATGTTCTTTAGTATGTTGAAGACCTGTCGGAGATTTCTGAGTGACAGCGTTCTTCGACCAGCAAAAAAAGCACCAAATAAGGGAACATATTCAGTGAGAAACGTCTTCATCTCTTTATCGCAGATCTCCATGTAGTCTCGTAGCTTCCCAGTCTGAGACAAGGAAGCTGGTACCTTCTGACCTGACGTTTGTCTCAAGCCTGTAACGCAACTGTACAACACTCTTTAGAGGAACTCAAAGAGGCCCAATCGAGGAGAATCCGGCTCATTTCCATCTTTGTCCACAGCGCGTTGGAACGTCCTGCTATGAATCTGAAGAACTCGCACTGCGCAGGGGTTTGGGTTCTTGGGTTCTTGGGTTCTAGGAGCAGCAGTTTGAAGCACTGAGGAACACCTTTGTTCTGTTTAGGGCCCAAGAATGAACACATTAGGAAAGAAAAAAAAACAACCTCCAAAAACATGTTCATATATTTGAGCCTTTCAGACCAGGGTTCTTTCAAAAAACATTTCCTCAAAGGGCCACAAAGGTGCCTCACAGAACGTTTAAAAAACGGGTTCTATGAGACACTTTTTCTGGTTCTTTGAAGAACTTAAAGAAAAAAAGTTATTTATTTAAAGATTCATAAACCCAATAGGAAGTTGGCCATTTTAAACTAGATGCCTTTTTCACCCTTTTAGATGTATTTGTATATATGTATATTCATAATATGGATTGTACATGTATATATTATTTATGATACGGGTTCTAATTGGTTCACTGTGTCATGAGCGATGTGAGTGAATGAGATGATCTTACAAGGAGATCTGAGATGTTTTCAGATGACACACAAATTAATGTTGACGTCCTCGCTGATACTTCCTGGGTTACTTCCTGTTTTATTTTGAAGCTTTCTGCGTCTCGTGTCCTCTGCCCTCCTGTGTCCAATCAGCTGTCCTCCTCAGTGGATTTGCGCCATGCGTGTTCCTGGTCTCCAGGTCGGTTCCTCAGTGTTTCGGGTTCCTGGAACAATTAGATCATTTGATAACATAGTTGTCTAATTCTTGGATATAATAATGTCCCACTTTTCCAAACTTCCAGAAGAAGAAAACCAATCCTTTGACATTCAGGCAACACGTGTTGAACAAAAGCCTTCAGTCATCAGGATTCTATTCTTTTATCTTTGGCATTAGACAGAATGCACTTTATGCATGTCTTTAGGGGGCTTTACAGTCTGCACACATGCGACGTCCTCCGTCCAGAAACAAGGATCAGCTCCTTATTTCTTGTGACCTTCTAGGAAGGTTCCTCTGGCGGCTCCTCTTCATTCCTGAAGGAGTCTCAGTGGTCGTAAACAGTTGATGTTGTTTCACTGTTTATACTTATATGGTTATGAATTACAGATGCTGCTATCAGGCCTCCTGCGCTCTCCATCATTAACACTCCAGCAGGACACATTTCTTTACGTCATCTGAAGGTCGTTGATCCGACTGGAATCCGTTTTGTGTGTAAGGGAGTCACTTATCTACACTCATCTGTTCCTTCCTTAGTAACATTAGTAGATAATAACTCAACGTTACCCAACGACACCTCCCATCAACACTGCTGCATTTTGTCTTCGTTGGTCCTCTTTGCGTCTTCGTCAGCGACGGTAATAAGACACAATCCAGCCGTCCTCCACCCGTCCTCAGAGGACGCAAAGCCTCCATCAGCAGACAGCATGATTAGAGTGGAGACGTGCAAGACCTCCGGTTAATTGATCGGGGAGGATGTGAGGTCCACGAGTGTGTGTCTGTGTGTGTCTGTGTGTGTGTTGAAACTGCAGATGTGAGACGCTGCAAATGATTAAGTGAGAAGACACTTTCTTGCACACAACATTCAAGCTAATCCTGGCCAAAGTTCCAATGTGCTATCCACTGTGTAGCAGTTCATTAACAAACTACTAAATAAAAAACGTGATTCCCATGAAGATTCAAACGGCAACATTATTGATCGATAGTAACAGATTCATTTTGGTTTATAATCATGAGTTAGAAAGTCCAGCCGTGGCCGTTCGTGGCTGAATTAGACGATGAGGAGGCGAGAGTTTCACCACTTGGAAGACGAGCTTCGAAAGGTTAACCCTCTCTTCCTCCTCCACGCCGCAGGCTGCCTCGCCGCTCACGGTCGCTACGCCCAGAAGCTGATGAGCGACTTGTTTACCAACTACACCAGCGCTCTGCGGCCGGTGGAGGACACGGACCACATCATCAACGTCACGCTGCAGATCACTCTCTCCCAGATCATCGACATGGTAAATCACAGCTCACTGCGGATGTTCCGGTTAGATGTTCTGTAAAACGGGGTGAACGTTTCCTTTCTCCAGGATGAGCGGAACCAGATCCTGACCACCTACCTGTGGATCCGCCAGGTGTGGATGGACGCCTACCTCACCTGGAAGAAGGAAGACTACGACGGACTGGACACCATCCGCATACCCAGCAGCTATGTTTGGAGACCCGACATCGTGCTGTACAACAGGTAAGTCTGCTGGGAAGTGGTTCCTGAGCAACGACTGATCCGCTCTCATCCCAACCCGCCCTCCGCCCGCAGTGCTGACGACGAGTTCTCCAGCTCCATGGAGACCAACGTGGTTCTCCGCAATGACGGCCAGGTCATGTGGGACCAACCGGCCATCACCAAGAGCTCCTGCTCCGTGGACGTGGCCTTCTTCCCCTTCGACCTGCAGCACTGCCACTTGACCTTCGGCTCCTGGACTCACAACGGGAACCAGATGGACCTGTCCAACGCCTTGGACAGCGCCGACTTGACCGATTTCGTCCCCAACGTGGAGTGGGAGGTGAGTGGTCACCCAGTTCACGTGCTCCAAAGAGAGACTCCTCCTCTTATCGTGAATCAAACTGTTTCTGTACTACCTGCAGGTTCTGGGCATGCCAGCTAAGAAGAACGTCATCCTGTACGGCTGCTGCTCTGATCCATACCCAGACATCACCTTCAGCCTCCATCTGAAGAGACGGGCCTCCTTCTACATCTTCAACCTCCTAATCCCCTGCATGATGATCTCCTTCCTGGCTCCGCTGGGTTTCTACCTGCCGGCAGACTCCGGGGAAAAGGTTTCCCTCGGCGTCACGGTGCTTCTGGCCCTCACCGTGTTCCAGCTGCTGGTGGCTGAGAGCATGCCGCCCTCCGAGAGCGTCCCGCTCATTGGTGAGAAAACTAAATTCAGTTTTGTTAAGCCAAGTGTTTTTAAGAATACCATGTTGAGAGGTTTTGGAGGTGTGTCATGCCTTCGGAACTGTGATTGGACAACTTGGTAAAAAGGGAATGTCAGGAGGGCAACATTTTTGAGCGAAGGTTTAACATTTTTCAATTGTCAAAGACAGAAATGTCTGGTATTTGAATCCAGAGTTCTGACACCAACAATTAGTTTCTCTCATTGATGGATGAATCCAAACGACATGCATCCTGTCTAACCTGTATTTCTGGTCCAGAGCTGAAGTAAATATAGCAGCAAAAGGTTCTGCTGAAATAGAAGAACTCCATGAACAGCCCAATTACAACTTAAATAGTCTGACCCATGGAGCCAAATATAAACTACATTCTTTTTCCTCCATATCTTCCATGAGCTGCTAAAAACTTCGCCGAAGAAAGAACAGAAAAAATAAACAAGTAATAGTGTCAAGTACAGACTTTAAACAGAGTGAAGGGTTGGTCACTGTAAAGACCAAACGCCATTTCAAAAGCTTCAACGCATTCAGTGGATGACAGTGAAAGAGAGCGAACCGCCGGCGAGTCCTGAGCGAAGCTCGGCGTTACACTTTAAGATACTTTTTAAGATGTCTTTTCTTAACTATTAGGTAGTAGAACCAACATTTGAAATTTGTTTAGTGGGCGCTCAGTGACCGTGGACAGAGAGGAGGCGGATGTCTTCATCGCCGGACGGAGGCCGGACGTCCTTCCCGCGACCCACGAGGGGACGTGGTGGGAGCAGTGGTTCGTCTTGAGGACTTAAAGATGAGATCGAGAAGGTGTAAGGCCGAGTTTAAGAGGCCTGGCAGTCGACACACCTGATCTCTCTATCTGTCCACATCCTGGATCTTCTGTCCATTAAGGGTTCTTACTCAGGAGAACAGTGGCCATTGATCTGGTGTTACTTTTGGTTCTGAATTACATTTAGTAGATCTTCAATCCTTTTAGAATTTGTTGTATTTGTAATTTAGCTTAACTTTTAACAACTACAACTACTACACAAATTTCTTTTGTACTTGCTTTCCAAAGGCTATTTTTTAAATTTCTATCAATATTGTCACACTGAATAAACATCACATGAATCCATAATTTAAATGACTTTCGGGAATGTTTTTAAATGAATAAAACCAACATATAATAAATGTGGATAGATGTAAATGTTACTTTATTTCTGACTACCCCTATCTACTCATTTCATGAAAACACACACCCTAATCCTAATCCTAATCCTAAATGAAGAAACGCCAGCTCCAGCTTCCGCCTGACTAAAGAGGTTCAAGGAGGCTGATCCTAACTAGACGCAGGCCGTATAATCAGTGATAACCAGGAATAGATGTTGGAGAGGCCTCTCAAGCACGATTTAACTCTCTGAATGACCTCCTACCAACAGGCAAGTACTACATCGCAACCATGACGATGGTCACGGCGTCCACGGCGCTCACCATCTTCATCATGAACATCCATCACTGCGGCCCGGAGGCCCGGCCCGTCCCCCCCTGGGTCGAGCGCTTCATCCTCAACTACCTGGCCCGCGTCTGCTTCATCTACGAGGCCGGAGAGAACTGCCTGGGCGCCGCAGCCAAGCAGCGGCCTCCTCCTCCCGACGCCGACGCCGAGCGGAGGAGCTGGGACGTGAACGGGCGGGCGTGGGCGGGGCGGCTGGTGGAGGAGGAAGGAGATGGAGAGCCCCTGAAGCTCCGCCGGGATCTGACCACCCAGACAGACTGGAAGGAGGACGTGTTTGTGACCGTCGACCACTCGGAGCAGGAAGGAGCTGCTGGCAGGGCGCCAGCCGGAGGGGGCGGAGTCTAACTGTGCAGGAGGAGGTGAGCACGTGGAGGAGAAGGAAGGCGTGGAAGGACGGCAGGAGACCCCGGTGAGCACGCCGTGTCAGCACCGAGGGCTGTGCAGCCACGTGGAGTACATCGCCAACTCGTACCAGGACCAGCGGGCCGCCCAGCTGAGGGTCGGCGAGTGGAGGAAGGTCGCCAAGGTCATGGATCGCTTCTTCATGTGGCTCTTCTTCGTCATGGTCTTCTTCATGAGCATCCTCATCCTGGGAAAAGCTATCTGAGGAGGTCCGGCTGACTGAGGGCCGGGGTAATACATTCAGTAGAGGCTTTCTTTTGTTGTTCTGAATTATCAGATGGTTGAAGATCTTTCTGGTTTTTCTCCTCAGCGTTATGAAGATATTCATGAAGTCCCTCTGACATTTGATCCTGTGGTCAGATATACGTCAAATGATTTATTTAGAAAACAGAAGAACCGTGGTTACCAAGACCACAGAAAAATAAGGTTCCTAAATGGTTCTGTAATCTATGATAAAGGAAAGAAGCTGTCCTTCCTCCGCTTCACATTTCAGTGTCTGTTATCTTTGGTGTTTGGAGTTATTATGGAGTTATGGAGTTAATAAAGTTATTCACTGACAGAAGTATTATCATTAAGTTCACATCTGTAACGTTTTACATGTATTCAACAGATCAGAGAGGAAACTGTGTTGCCTTGTGGGACGATTTATGATGTCACAAATGTTACATCACTTTTTTATTTAGGATTTAGGAGTTTTTAATCTGAACCGTTGAAGTAAAAAAATTAATTGAATTCAACTTTTCACGGTTTCCAAAATAAAAAGGATTCTCGAGTAATTTTTTGCAGTGTTTGTAATCTTGTGTAATGTAAGAAATGACACATTTCCCCCTGTAAGTACTTATAGTGTGCTGTTAGTGTGCTGATGAAGACATATTTACATATTGTTGCCTCCATAAAATACAATAAAAAGTTATTTCATAAACAGCTTTGTTCATTCATTTTTTTCCTGGAATTCATGAGACAAAAATGTAATTTGGTATTTTTCATGAAGCCTAAACTACTGACTCAAGACTTAATGTTATTATTCTTTTTATTACGATTGTGTTATTATTTTAGTGGGAGAGGAAGGGGCAGCTGGAGATTATGAGTTTGTCTTTAACAATGAAATATCTGAAACTTGGATGGATCATGGCTGTCACAGTGTTACACAGTAAAGTCCAACAATATGTTCAAATATAAACCCTTACAGCTCTCACCTGAATTAAAAATGCTAAAAACTTGATTAGTTAACACATTTTTCCTCTTAAAGTGAGAAGACACATGAGCCCACATGAGCAAACCCGTTTAGTCCAGAAGGAACGGTTCTGCAACAGCAGACATTTTCACCAGATGTTCGTAACAACTAAAGTAATTCAAACATACAACGAAACGAAAGGAAAGAAGTTCAGAAATAAAGTGATGTGTAGTAATGTGAAATGTGTCTGAGCATATCACCGGACCCCCCAGGCACGAGAGTCCCGTTGGTTCGTTGGAGAGGAGTCATCCAGGAGAGAACAACAAGCACCACACATGATGCTCGTCCACAGACTCCTCCCTCACGGGCTCCCGGTGCGTCCCTGGGCTCCCGTTGTTAGTGTTCCAGAGACTTATTAACAGTTTCACCAGGTAATTAGTCCTCCGAGGGCAGAGAGAAGGGCCCGCTGATGTTTACCAGAGCTCCGTGGATACTCCCCCCCCCCCCCCCCCCTTCCCTTTAGACAACAACAATGGTCGTTGTTTCCAGCGGACACACCAAGTCAAAGAACCAAGGGGGCCGGAGTCTCTCGTCTCTCCAGAGAAAGAGTTTCCTCTGGGCTGTTTTTTATTCTGTTAAGCTGCTGGTCAGTGAGGCACTTGGGGGCCACAGGCCTCCAGGACCCCCATTACAGAGCAATAATTAAAACGCGGGTACGCAAACACAGGATTCTACACAAACTGAGATCAATCCACTTTGGTTAAATATAATCTAACTCGTCACAGAGTTGTACAGAAACGATAATCTAACAATTAAACTAAGATACACTGGTTTGTGTCAAAACTTTTTAAACTCATGCATTTTTATTTGTTCATTTGCTTTAAGTTAAACCAAAGCTGCAGAATACATGTTTACTGAAGGTTCTTCTCTCCTAGGTGGAACCGTTTATTCACTCAGCTGTTTCCATCTGCAGTGCTGACTAAAATAACAACGCTTATAATAATCAACAGTTGATCAGTTTTGATCATTTACAAACTCCAGCTTTGTTCAAAGTTCATGAATTACCAGTGATGATAAGATGATATGCAGTATGTCATTAGTAACATATTACATTATTAGAAGTAACTAAAATGGGTCTACAAAAGGCCGTACAAAGTTGAACCCCTCTCATTTTCTTGATGGACGTAAATAGGTCAAATGCTTGACGATGCCAGCACGGATCTGTTTACTGACCAGTCCATAAATTAAAGGGTTTACAAGAGGTGGAATAATGATAAACAGTATGCTTAAGAATTTCCTGATATTCTGTGAGAGTGAGGGGAAGCGGT
The DNA here is from genome assembly GCA_021346845.1 of Apeltes quadracus. Classification (NCBI taxonomy): domain Eukaryota; kingdom Metazoa; phylum Chordata; class Actinopteri; order Perciformes; family Gasterosteidae; genus Apeltes; species Apeltes quadracus. The sequence goes on from CM037916.1 coordinate 16,583,675, forward strand.
AGCTTATAATTATCACCACTGAAGCAATCTGGTAGAGAACGAAAATAAGAAGGTGGGGAGCGCACGTCTGAAAGGTCTTGCTGCGGATACCGCGGTCCGCCGCGCCCTGTTTGACACAAGCGTGAAGGATTCTGATATAGGAGAAAACAATGATGAGGTAGATGCTTGTCTTCAAACACCAGGTCATGGACAGACCTGGAGAAACATACAGAACATACACAATTATTCAGTTGGTTTTGGATCGTGGAAACAGCAGGAGACGTTTGTCGAGGTGAACCAATGCGCTGACCATAGATGTCGTTTAAGGGCGTTGGGCCGCAGGCCAGGTTCAGGATGCCCCGGTTGCTGCAGTAGATTTCCTGGATGACGTTGCCACACAGGGGGGAGTTCATGTGAAAGATGAAGAGCAGAGCGATGAGCAGCACGGCGACGGACCAGGCCAGCGCGAGGCAGAAGTGCAGGCGAGCCCCCGTCATGATGGCGTGATACCGGAGAGGTTCGCACACGGCAATGTACCTGCAGAGGGAGTCAGAGAACATCCCCTTTTCCTCCTCAGATTCATGTAACAGCATCTCAGCTTGTTTCTCTATGCACAAGAAATACCACTATCCTCTTGTACAAAAAACCTTGAACCTTGAATATGAGCTTTGCCATATCTGAGAGCAGGGTTAGGTTTGCAGACCTGAACCCCAGAATAAGCTACCTGTCATAGGCCATTACGCCCAGAACCGTCTGCATTGAGGCGGCGTACAAGTGCACGCAGAAGGCCTGCGCCAACGCCGGCACGTAGGCGATCTTCCTCTGGCCCGTCAGGAGGTGCATCATGAGGCGAGGCGTCACCGCTGAGGCGCCCAGCAGGTCGCAGACCGCCAGGTTGCAGACCATCACGTACATGGGCTGGTGCAGGTCCTGGTCCGTGACGATGACGCACAGCACGGCGCCGTTGGCCCACAGTGTCACGGCGTAGCAGAGCAGCAGCAGGGAGAAGTGGAAGGGCCCGTGGCCCGGCGGCACGTAGAAGCCATCCAGCTGGAACACGATGGGCTGCTTGAGAGGGGTTAACACGCTCATGTTCTCCATCCCAAAACAGCGCTGTTCTGTGGAAAAGGAGAGTGTGTCAAACCCCCCCTCATCTTTTCAGCTGTTGTGGACAGAGGTAATAATTCAGAACATCGACAAGAGTTTGTGATGTTAGTCGTAACCAAAAAGAACAGATTATACAATAATACCTGCAAGAAAACGTCAAAGCAATTTAATATTTCATCAAACTGACAAAAACTAAAGCTGATGTCTCAGCGGCATGAAGGTTTGTTAGTACCTTTCCCTCCCGTCTTCTCCACACAGCTGATGATGCTGTGACTCGTCGAGGAGTGTGGGTTTGCTTTAAATAACTTCACCATGTGTCTTGTACGTCCATCAGTAGAGCCAATCCCTTTACAGCCGACATGACATTGACACCTCAGGGGTCCGCAGGGTGGATAGGAGGTGCTTAACCTGTATTCGGCCGTCACCTTTGGTTACCACGGTAACGGTTAGTTCGTTTTTAGCCACAGCAGGTCTCGCTGGTTGCAATCAGCGGAGACTTTGTTGAGGCTCAGCGCTGACTTTCAATCGTTCATCCTTGTTACCAAACACAATTACTTCTGTTTTATCTTTGTTCAATTGTAGAACGTTTTGATATAACACACTGTTGATTTCCATAATCTGAGCTAATGGAAGCATGTAGATGTTGAATATGGCCCCAGTATTGAACCTTGGGGAACACCACATGTACTTTTCTTCAGCTTGGATAAGTAATTAGCAACAGACAAAGTGTTCTCGTTCTTTCAAGTAGGATTCAAACTTGTTAAGTGCTGTGCCAGAGTCCCATCCAGTTCATTATTCCATCCAGTAGACTCATCATGGTCGTCCGTGTCATATGCCGCACTGAGATCCAGTAACACCGACACTGAAATTCTGCCATTTTCTCCGTTCAAGTAGATTCTTTCCTGGACTGAAACAACTTGGACAAAAAACGTTGTACTGCTATCCATTAATGATGGGGTTGAGGCTTCCAGGCAATATGAAACAAAATGCGTTTTGTGACGTCAGAGTACTGAGAAAAGCAATGCAGAGCTATGTGACATCCCACTAAAAACCACGATAAGAAACACCACCAGGATGAGTGCTGCAGGTCTTCAGGGCTTTACTGTTCAGAGTCTTGCTGTTACTAGTGAGACACACTACTGTGATCTTTGTATAGGTGATAACCATGCTGCCTATAGAACCTGTGAACAGAACTACGGTAAAGGTGAGGCCGTAGATATTATTAATCAACACACTTTCGCAGGACAGCTTAAACAGTGAGGCGTTGTCACAGTAAGGATTTGTGATCAGAGTCCTACATCGGTTCAGACGGAGGGTCAGACCGAGTAGAATCCCGACCAAAACCAGAGCAACTCCCCAGGCAGACGCCGTCAGCTTCATCAGCATTTTGTTTGTCATTATCGTATTGTATCGCAGAGGATAACAGATGGCCACGTATCTGTCAAAGGCCATAATCATCAGAACAGTGTGAGCAGTGGTACCGGACAAGTGAGAAGTGAACGCTTGGACCACACATTCGTAATAACTGATGAAGAGCTCAGAGCGAGGCCTCAACATGTCCAAAAGCAAACGAGGCAACAGAATGGAATTACCAAGTACGTCATTCAACGGCAGGTTGCAGAACAGGAGATACATGGGCTGGTGAAGGCTCTTGTCCACGAAAATAACAACAACAATGCTCACATTTGCAATAATTATGAACAGGTAGGAGAACAACAAGAAGATAAAGACGAGGTAGAAAAATGATTTTGAAATGTTCAAAGCCCATCGTGCTTAATGGGGATGTGAAGTTGTACATCATCTGCGTAACAATGAAACTCTGAATGATATACGATACTGTACACCTTTTACATTGTTCATCCTGTACACAATCTGTACATATCCATTGCAGTCGATCCTTCCCGATAAGACGGATCCTTCACTGCCGTTCTCCCTGTTGAAGGGCTTTTTCCGTTGGGATGTCACATGTGTACAGACTACGAACCCCAAATGTGTAAATTTGTGTGATCTTGAGCTTCACAAAAGAAAATCAATTGAATTGAATCTACAATGTAAAGAAATCGTAAATGATTTTGTAACCCGTGTTAAAATATGACATAAATAAGAATAATTAAAAGCAATGTATTAATAATATCAGTATCAGTTAGTTCATCAAAAAGTTAATAAAAAATGTTTATACAACAACAATTCAATATTTTAGACGCAGCACGTCACTGACGCTGCAGCAGAGACCGGAGAGCAGAGGAGAAATCGGAGAGAACGAGCGTCGCTTAATGATGAACTAACTGATAGTGTAAAAGGAGATTTTGCAGTTGAAAAATATAATTTACCTGGTCGGGAACTGACGGGGATTTTATGAGAACTAAGCCACACCGGTTTGGGTTTTTTACTTGGTTTGAAGCTCGGTCGGAGCGAGCCAGACCCAGACCCAGACCTTCAACTCATCTCCTCCATCGCATCAGTAAGGGAATCTCCTGCGTATGGTGACTCGCTGCCAGAGTATCGGGAATTGGGTTTGAACTGAACCGAGAACTGATTGAACTATTCTTTTTGGACTGAATCAAACTGAAACTCTTCATTGAGCTGAGCAATCAAACTCTTTGGACTTGAACTTGAATTTAAGGTGTCATACTTTTATTTTCATATTGACTTAATGTTTGAATGTGATCTGAAATTATCCGGTCTACTATGGTTTGATTGTGTAAATTGAAGGTATCTTCTCACCTGTAAAAGGAAATGAAAAAGAGTTAACTCAGGAAGTAAAATAGGTGCAACCTAGGAAAAAGACTGGTCTAACTTAGATTAGCTTGACTAACTTCGGTGAACCAAATAACAAAAGAGTGAAATATCTTTTCATTAATTTCACTATCCCCAACATGAAGAACCTGTAGGGTATTTTTGTTTTGTGTACTGTATTATATATGTGTTTTGCATTCAGTAAATTGCCAGACTTTTGTATTTGAAGAAACGGTCTCTGGTGTAATTATTTTTGCTCCCCACTCCTTAGAACCTAGAACTGGTCCAGTGGCGCAGTAAGTGGTGTGACACCGGTGATACAATTTGTTATTTTGTGTTTTGAAATTATAAACACCTAAACTTTAAGCTTGAAGTTGGATCATTTAGAACAGAGATGAGAGAAGTGAAATTGTTGATATTCTTGCATCACATTTACTCCACTAGGGATAAAATCATTTCTTTATCGCATTGCTAAAGAGGAGACAGAGGGGGTATTTCAGAAAGGAGGTTCAACAAACTCAGTCTCTCCCTGAACTCCGTGTTGACTTACTCTGAGATGGGAAATTCTGAGTTTTCGGTTCTAGAACAGCTGATCTGCGTTCAATCGACTGAGTATGTTCACCTTGAGTTAAGCGCGTGCATGACGATTACAAAAAGCCATCATCAATGGAGCCCCGATACCACGAGTCTCCATGACAACAGAAAACAAAAGAGCCATTTCACTGCCGTGGAGTTGGAGGTCCTTCTGCAGGGCTACGGTGAATGTGAGCGTGTATTTCGCCGCAAATGCAATACAGCTTCAGCAGCGAAGGAGAGAGAGACTTAATTCATTTTTTTAGCTGACTTAGGCTATTAAACAAAGTAAATATTAATTCAGTGACTAAAATGTTGTTTTTACACGACTTAATACCCCACGTAGGAGACACTTACAGACACATTTTTATTTTATACCTATCCAAGTCATTTAAAACGTGACGCTGTAGCCTAAACATTAAAATACCAAGAAGAGAAAGAAATATTGAGTTCTGCTCAGCCATCAGAAAGAAGGCAGACGCCCGAAAAACAGGTGGAGGGCCACCTGTTTTTCTGTAATGGACAACTCAGAGTTTCCCTCATCTCGGGGTGAACTTAGTCTGAGTTTTCACATAACCCGCTTTCTGGAATACCCCCCTGATTAAGAAGATCAGGAAAAAAAAGTTGGGGTAAACGCTTGTACTAGAATTGCCTCATAATTATCTGGCAGCATCCTCTTTTAAAAAAATGAAATGCTGGCTTTGTGGTTCTCCATTAGCATGAAGAGAACGACAGTAGGCCAACTAGTAGGCCCAGATGACTGAAATGCAAGAAGCTCAAAAGATCCAACTGGAACCGGTTGGTTCTCCCCAGGGACGTCACTAGGGTTGAAAGACAGGGGGGGCTTTGCCCCCAGGCAGGGTATTGGTAACTTGCCTTTGCATAATCTCTGCACTCACATCTTTTGCTGCTGTATTAGAGCTACACTTTTGTCAACAACCAGTTAAGAAACCAAGATGTTAACAAATAAAACGTGATAGACGCATCCTCTTCTTCAATTTCTTCACTGTTCAGCTAAAGTCCCTGTAATGTAAATGCTTTTAGACACATCAAAGCTGCATGAGGGAGTTTACTCAGGCCAGACTTTGCTCCTGAGGAGTTATTATGTAAGCAATGACTTAAATGCCGTCTGTCTGCTCATTCTGAGGGGACTGATATTGTTTTAGAATAGGCTACTATAGAGCTAGCCTATAGTATTGTCAATGAATAAAGACTTGTGATTAGCTTGCTAAGCTAACCATACCTTGCATTTCTCTCGTTCACTCTAGCTAGATTTTAGCTAGAAGTGTAATCAATCTTCCTTCACCATTAGCGTGTGTGTCGGTGTGTTTATGTGCGGGGAGGCTGCCACTTCACACCAATGCAACCAGACGGTGCAGTGCATCATCTTGATAGCACAACGAGTCTTTGTACTTCTGTCCAACTTTTTTTTAAATAATTTGTTGCGTCTAAATATCAATGAGGATACGGTTATTGATAAAGCAAATTGTTATTGTTGTTTATTGCTTATTATCATTTAGGGGGGCTTGAGAACATTTTGGGGTAGCTTCAGCCCCCCTAAAATAGGCCTAACGACGTCCCTGGTTCTTCCAAAGAAGATTGGCTTTGGCAAAATATGTATTCACAAGAAAAACTCTGTAAAGTTCACTGCTTTTATGTGATCTATTCCTGCTATTTAATGGTTTGTTAAATACCCTAAGAAGGTCAGACGCTCTGAGACGATTTAACTCGCAGTGCCCGTAGATCGCCTGCCATTGATAAGAAAACTCACGTTACCTCTCAAATGCGGGAGCTAACGGAAACTTTTGTCAATGCTAACTAGCAATCCTTGCTTACCTGCCTAGGAAGGTGTTCCAGGAAAGGCCAGCTTGGAATCGGGAACAGTCCCAGGGGAAGACACAGGACTCAGTTTGGGGTCAACTGCTGGAACCGTTGCACCCTTCCCCCGACCCCACCCGACATGAGCGGATGAATATGAGCTAGCTAGCTGACTCATCTAGCTTCTAGCTACTAGCGTTGGCTTCATGAGGCTAATGCAAGGATTCTAAATCAATGGCAGTATTTTGTTAGAACTGTTTAACTTTGACTGTAGGATTGTGCTACTTTATACAATAATTTCACTAGCTAAGACCACGCCATCCAACTGAAGGCGTTTTACATGAGTGATTGTGTCGTTGATCAATTTAGATTGATGGTTGGTCAGATGGGTTGTGGGGAGCTTCGTTGGAGAAGCTGTATGAAAAGTTGGAAAAAAAAGATGGAGAGAAAGGAAAGAAAAAGAAAAGGGGTTGGGAGAGTGGGGTTTCAGAATGCGTACCCACGAACGCGGAGAGAGGGCTGAGCTGTATTTGTATAAATACCAGAAGAGGCGGGTTGGAAGCGTGATCTTGCTCCCGAAACTACACTATTTAGCTTGAATAACATTATTATACAATGCCAGACCGGCCGTCTACTAACTATGACCATAAAAAAATCAAGTATCGTTCACATTAACTGCAGACTTCACATCCGTTGGCTGAAGTCTAAAAAAAGAGTACCATTATTATGCACGCTCCGTCAAATCACCATAACAAGGCTGCTTGTGAATCCTCACGTCATAACAAAATTTCCCCTGAGCATCAAGCTGTGACTATAATAAAGTGCAACTAAGGACCAGACCTTGGGTCGGTGTTGACACCCAACGGAGACACAAGAAAGAAGATCCTGAAGACTGATGAACCAGAAGACTCACAACTAACTTCTGTCACCATTTATGATGAATCATCTTTACCCCTGCCTTTTATTTTTGTTGCTCTAATCCTTTGTTGAACTGCATTTCTAGTAATGACTCTGTATTGCTTGTGGCTATTTGCAAAGTTGAGTTTTGTTATTGCAGGTTGATGGAAAACTACACATTCAACAGTTTCACGCTGCAGCTGGAGGGGCTGAATGTCTGGAGGGGTTACTTCTACCCTGCCTTTATCAGCCTCTTGCTCTCATATATCTTTATAATGCTCACGAATGTTGGCATCGCTGTTGTTATTGTCGTGGACAAGAGCCTTCACCAGCCCATGTATCTCCTGTTCTGCAACCTGCCGTTAAATGACGTACTTGGTAATTCTCTCCTGTTGCCTCGTTTGCTTTTGGACATGTTGAGGCCTCGCTCTGAGCTCTTCATCAGTTATTACGAATGTGTGGTCCAAGCTTTCACAACTCACTTGTCCGGTACCACTGCTCACATTGTGCTGATGATTATGGCCTTTGACAGATACGTGGCCATCTGTTATCCTTTGCGATACAATACGATAATGACAAACAAAATGGTGATGAAGCTGACGGCGTCTGCCTGGGGAGTTGCTCTGGTTTTGGTCGGGATTCTACTCGGTCTGACCATCCGCCTGAACCGATGTAGGACTCTGATCACAAATCCCTTTTGTGACAACGCCTCACTGTTTAAGCTGTCCTGCGAAAGTGTGTTGATTAATAATATCTACGGCCTCACCTTTACCGTAGTTCTGTTCACAGGTTCTATAGGCAGCATGGTTATCACCTATACAAAGATCACAGTAGTGTGTCTCACTAGTAACAGCAAGACTCTGAACAGTAAAGCCCTGAAGACCTGCAGCACTCACCTGGTGGTGTACCTGATTATGTTGATCAGTGGAATGTGTATTATTGTTCTTCATCGCTTCCCCCAGTACTCAGACTACAGGAAACTTTCTGCCATCTTGTTTGTTATCATCCCTGGTAGTCTTAACCCCATCATCTACGGCATGCAGTCTGCCGAAATCGGAAAATCATTGTCTAAATTGTTCCAATCCAAACGGGTTGTGCCGTGATCAAAGTTGTTGAGGTTTAAATTTGATGACCAAAGTTTTACAATATCAAATACAACCTAAACTTCTTTATTGTGTTGCGTTTTGAGGTTAATACAGTTTAATGTATATGTTAACAAGTGATTAAATGAAATTCCCTTATTCCCCATAACCCACATTATCTTGTCTTTGTACACTAGGGTCCTGTTCTGAGTTCATTAGAGCTGAAACTATTGATCTAAAATATGTTATTCAGTACGAGATGTGTATGTATAAATATTATATTGTATATCTAAATGTAAATATATATGTATTTAGATATACCAGTGACCACCAATAAAAGGCAATTAATGAAAGATATACAAGCCTTTTTTAGCGGTAATAAATTACAGATTATGGACATTGTGAAGAAAACGGAATGTTAAAAGCGTTTGCTAATGGCTTTAAACAGCTTTTTAGAATGTCGGGATTACCTATCCCTTCGAGTTGGTTGATGAGAAGAATCCGATACGTCACTCAATTAAAGTTAAAAAAGTTAACATTTAATTTAGAAGAGAAAAAGAGTACATGAGCAATACTCCGCAGATATATCTGGAGACCTGAAACACGCATCAAAAGCGATCCCTCCCAGAGTCTGTCTGTTGTCTACATTTAAAGAAAATAGGTCATCCTTTGTTGTTTCCACAAAAACCAAACCGTAAAGGGGCTAACGTAGTGAATCACAAGCCATGTTGCTTTTGTACAAAATGCAGGGTTCATTATATAATGTCAGTAATACTACCTTCTAGGTTTTCCGCCACAAGGCTAACGTTAGGATTTATTATACAATGTCATTAATAATAGCTTCCGACTTTGCCGTCACGTGGCTAAAGTTAAGTTTCATTTTATAATTTTAGTAATCACTCTGTATTGCTTGTGGCTATTTGCAAAGTTGAGTTGCTCTGGTTTTGGTTGGGATTCTACTCGGTCTGACTCTCCGTCTGAACCGATGTAGGACTTTCTGTGACAACGCCTTACTGTTAAAGCTGTCCTGTTACAGTGTGTTGATTAATAATATCTACGGCCAAATGATTTTGAAATGTTCAAAGCGTATCAAGTGTATCATCTGCGTAACAATGAAACTCTGAATGATGTTGGTGAGTGGCATAGGAATAGCATGTAAACAATACTGTACATCTTTTACATTGTTCATCCTGTACACAATCTGTACATATCCATTGCAGTCTATCCTTCCCGATAAGACGGATCCTTCACTGCCGTTCTCCCAGTTAAAGGGCTTTTTCCTTTGAAATCTCACATGTGTACAGACTACGAAGCCGAAATTTGTAAATTAGTATGATTTTGAGCTTTACAAAAGAAAATTGATTAAATTAAATTAAATTAAATTAAATGAATTAATTAAAATCTGAAATGATTTGCTATTTTGTGTTTTGAAAATATAAACACCTAAACTTTAAGCTTGAAGTTGGATCATTTAGACCAGAGAGGAGAGAAGTGAAGTTGTTGATATTCTTGCATCACATTTACTCCCCTGGGGATAAAATCATTTCTATATCGCGTTGCTAAAGAGGAGACCTGATTGAGATCACCAGCAATGAGCGGGGAGAAAAAATGAAGAGAATCCAAGCTATGCAAAGCACAGACACTCAGAGCAGGTAATCCGGATGCTAATCTTTTCTCACTCATTTTATACTTTGTCTCTACTTTAATGATAAACTTACTATACCTAACCGTGAATTTAAACATTTTAAACAAAACCACAAAATATCCCCACAGTAGTATACTTAGAGTAATACTAGTCGCTGGGAGAAGCTATGTGTTTATATCGTGGTTACATGTATACTGAGACTTTACATGATCCCTGATACCTAAATAACTTTCACATTTACAACATTCTTTGTGTTTTCAGGTTGATGGAAAACTACACTTACAACAGCTTCACGCTGCAACTGGAGGGGTTAAATGTCTCAAAGGGATCTACGTATTGTGTTTTCCTGTTTCTACTCTTTTCCTACCTGTTCATAATTATTGCAAATGTGAGCATTGTTGTTGTTATTTTCGTGGACAAGAGCCTTCACCAGCCCATGTATCTCCTGTTCTGCAACCTGCCGTTGAATGACGTACTTGGTAATTCCATTCTGTTGCCTCGTTTGCTTTTGGACATGTTGAGGCCTCGCTCTGAGCTCTTCATCAGTTATTACGAATGTGTGGTCCAAGCGTTCACTTCTCACTTGTTTGGTGCCACTGCTAAAACTGTTCTGATGATTATGGCCTTTGACAGATACGTGGCCATCTGTTATCCTCTGCGATACAATACGATAATGACAAACAAAATGGTGATGAAGCTGACGGCGTCTGCCTGGGGAGTTGCTCTGGTTTTGGTCGGGATTCTACTCGGTCTGACCCTCCGTCTGAACCGATGTAGGACTCTGATCACAAATCCTTACTGTGACAACGCCTCACTGTTTAAGCTGTCCTGCGAAAGTGTGTTGATTAATAATATCTACGGCCTCACCTTTACCGTAGTTCTGTTCACAGGTTCTATAGGCAGCATGGTTATCACCTATACAAAGATCACAGTAGTGTGTCTCACTAGTAACAGCAAGACTCTGAACAGTAAAGCCCTGAAGACCTGCAGCACTCACCTGGTTGTGTACCTGATTATGTTGATCAGTGGAATGTTTATAATTATTCTGCATCGTTTTCCACGGTACTCATACTACAGAAAGATCGCTAGCATTTTGTTTCACATAGTTCCAGGTACCCTTAATCCTATCATTTATGGTATACAGTCCAAAGAAACACGAAGGTTCTTGGTAAAGTCTTTTCAGTCGAAGACAGTTTGGCCATCGCCATGAAGACTTGTTGTGCACATCAAGGTTGTAATCGGTCTGAGTATGAATTCTAAGGTAGCATTTCACTAATAATTGGCTGGCCAACTAAAATTATTTCAGCATATTTAAAAGTAAGAATATTACATTTTCACGCTGTGGTTGTCATGATATACCCTTTGTAACTACGATTCGAGTTCTGGTTGTGGTCAACCCTAAAAACAACCTGATTGAGTTTATATGGATAATAGTTTGGCGCATTGCTATCCTGTGTTTCTAATGCAAGGCCTGTAGCCAAATGTCCCGACAAGGAAATGCAAATGAGAATGTATAAAAAATTAATCAATATTAAGATAATTGTATGCTATACTCTTAGCTTATAATTGACCTATAGCTAAGCCACGCCCCCCTCCACTCACTCGGACAAACAATCAACGTTCATTAACGGGCGCTATGGCAGGTGTTTCACAGGAGGCCATCGATGATTTTTGGAGACAGAAAGATCAGATATCATCTAGAAGTCACCAAAAGGGTATCAACTACGCATTGGAGGGATATATTAATCATGTTATTGTTGAGAAGGTCAATAAAAAGCTTCAGTTACAAGCCAAAATGTACAGGTCCCTGTGCAAACGTGATAAACCGCATCTCGTTGCCATCACCATCTCAGACAACAAGATAGAGGATCAGCATTGTTCATGCACAGGTAAGAAGTGTTATTTACCTACAATTAATTAACCTAACTTGACGTGACTTGGAAAATAGGCTATGCTAATCGCTACTTGCTTATTTTTTTATGTAAACTTAGCTTAAAGCTCTGTATTAGCAGATTTTTTCTTCTGAAGTTAACGTGAGTTTAACTAGAGCCTTTTGGACAACAGCTAACAATGATTTACGACCACTAAAGTACAAAAACTAGAACAAAATAGGCCAATGAACTCCCAGCAAACAAAGTGAATGAACAACGCAGCTAGGAGCTAACGTTACGGTAGAGATGTTAAAGATAACTTTATATTTCTTTCCAGCAAAGTGACAATATGTTGCCCTAAATACGATGTTGACTTGCCTTAGAACAGATGTAGACATCCTTGTTCATTTTATCCACGTTGGTGTTGTGGTCTACCGCACAACTTCATCCAAAGAAGACACTTTTCTCGGTTGAGATGTGGCTTAGGAAAGGGTAAAAAATAAACCCCGCCGCCCAGCCTCTCAAGATACCTTGTGTCGGAGTTGCATGTAGCCCATGAACACCGTTTGACCATTTTTAGACTTAAAATCTCAGAAAAACCTCGCAAAACCGGACGAAATCTGACTTTCTGCAATGCTTTTCGATGGACGTCCGTGACGAGAATGTCCGAGTGTATGGGAATGGCTATACGCACTGTGATTGGCTCATCGCGTCTGAGGGCGTGGCTTAGCCATAGGTCAATTGTCGGTTAGAACACAATATAATAATTACAGCATGAATAGAAATACGTGTATTCCATCCATCAATAAATAGTAAATAGAAAAATGCTTCCCATTTCAATTCCACTCTATGTAATAGGCAAAATATTGGTAAAATCCACGGTTGTAATTTACCCAGCATTGATGAGATATTTCACTCACTACATTATGTGTGATATGAAGCAAAATTGTGGGGAATGTCTTCCTTAAAAATAAACTTTAAAAGAAATCATTTTTAAGACGGTGGAACTCCCAACGAGATTCACTTTGAAGTAAACAAAAGTTGGGGTAAACGCTTGTACTAGAATGGCCTCATAATTATCTGGCGGCATCCTCTTTAAAATGGTTCTCCATTAGCATGAAGAGAACGACAGTAGGCCTACTAGTAGGCCCAGATGACTGGAATGCAAGAAGCTCCAAAGATCCAACTGGAACCGGTTGGTTCTTCCAATGAAGATTGGCTTTGGCAAAATATGCATTCACAAGAAAAACTCTTTAGAGCTCACTGCTTTTATGTTATCTATTTCTGCTATTTAATGGTTTGTTAAATAGAAGGTCAGACGCTCTGAGACGATTTAACTCGCCAAGGGAGTGCACGTAGATCGCCTGCCATTGATAAGAAAACTCACGTTACCTCTCACATGCAGGAGCTAACGGAAACTATTGTTAATGCTAACTAGCGATACTAACAAATGCATTCATTTTTTTTTAAACAACTGTGCTGACTCCAAACAGTCCACGTCATCTGAATGGGGTAATGACCAAGAAGTACGGAATGGTTGTAATGGTTCCCTCGCTTCTGACAGATGAGAGGCTTGTCGTTTTTCTATATTGATTTGTTTTGCGCTGACGGCATGAAGCGCTTCCATTTGGTTACTGCCACTACTGGATTGTCAATTACTGATTTTTCTTTTAGAGAACCCACAATGGTGCCTCAGACAACGTTTAAAAATGGTCAATGTAGGAACCTATATTAACAAAGGTCTTCGAAATAACCATTGTAAAAAAAAAACATAAAAAAGACTCAACGTACCATCTAATAACTCAAACATTAATTAAGAACCCTATTTCACATGACCAACATGTAGAGCCATCAACAGATAAAAGGATTCTTCACTAGGTGATGGTTCTTTGTGGAACCTCACTGCCACCTCACTGCCACTACTTTTATGTGTGTCGTTACGTCTGCATACAGTTTATTCACTAAATTGCTGTTTGAATTCTGCTATGTCAATTACAAATACCGTCTACCATCACAAATAACCCTTGCTGGAAAGGATGGTTCGGGCATTACATGACATGTCTTTTATCTAAAGCAACTTACAATAAGTGCATTTTAACCATAGGGATAATCAAGGGTTGACCAATTGACCAATAGTCAAACCAAGGATTGAGGAAGAACAATGCGGATTTCGTCCTGGTCGTGGAACAACAAACCATCTATATACTCTTTCAAGGATCATGAAGGGGGCCTGGAAGTATGCTCACCCAGTCTACATGTGTTGTGTGGACCTGGAGAAGGCCTATGACGGGCCCCCCGAAAGATTGTGGGAGGTGCTGCGGGAGTACGGGGTCCCTACTTGGAGACATCCAAACCTTGTACGCCCAAAGCAAGAACTGTGTTTGGGTGCTAGGCTGTAAGTCAAAGTTGTTTTCACTGGGGGTTGTCACCAACCCTGTTTGTGGTTTTTATGGACCGGATATTGAGGCGTAGTCGGACGGAGGAGAGTCTACAGTTTTGGGTGCTGGGGATCTCATTGCAGTGAGGGTGGGATTGCACTCGCTTTACCACACCTCTCAACAAAAAAGAGAGCTGAGCCAGAAGGCAAAGCTCTCTATCTATCTGTCAATTTTTGTTCCTATCCTCACCTATTGTCATAAAGGATGGGTCATGAGCGAAAGAGCTAGGTCGCAGGTAAAAGGGTTCGAAATAGGTTTCCCTACGAGGTTGGTTGGCTGCCTAGGAAGGTGTTCCAGGAAAGACTAGCTTGGAATCGGGAACAGTCCCAGGGGAAGACACAGGACCCGGTTTGGGGTCAACTGCTGGAACCGTTGCCCCCCCGACCCCACCCCACCCCAGATTAGCGGCTGAAGATGAGATGAGTCATACTAGCTTCTAGCTTTGGCTTCATGAGGCTAATGCAAGGGTTCTAAATCAATGGCAGTATTTTGTTAGAACTAACTTTTGACTGTAGAATTGTGCTACTTTATACAATGATTACCATTATTATACAATGCCAGATCGGCAGTCTACTAACTATGACCATAGAAAAAATCAAGTGTTGTTCACATTAACTGCAGACTTCACATCTGTTGGCTTAAGTCTTTGCAAGTGCACACTATAGGGAAGAAAAATGTAGCCTTCGGTAAGGGTTTGGTTGGATTTAATTTTGTGCTTAAAACATCCAACGGCAAAATTACAAATCAATTTCATTCAAGAAAACATTTAGTGTGAAATGATTTCGTTTTATTTGGTGCATATTTTAAAAACACAAATGAAAGGATAACTAATGTATAGATAAACCACATGTTAGGTCAAAAGAGTACCATTATTATGCACGCTCCGTCAAATCACCATAACAAGGCTGCTTGTGAATCCTCACATCATAACAAAATTTCCCCTGAGCATCAAGCTGTGACTATGATAAAGTGCAACTAAGGACCAGACCTTGGGTCGGTGTTGACACCCAACGGAGACACAAGAAAGAAGATCCTGAAGACTGATGAACCAGAAGACTCACAACTAACTTCTGTCACCATTTATGATGAATCATCTTTACCCCTGCCTTTTATTTTTGTTGCTCTAATCCTTTGTTGAACTGCATTTCTAGTAATGACTCTGTATTGCTTGTGGCTATTTGCAAAGTTGAGTTTTGTTATTGCAGGTTGATGGAAAACTACACATTCAACAGTTTCACGCTGCAGCTGGAGGGGCTGAATGTCTGGAGGGGTTACTTCTACCCTGCCTTTATCAGCCTCTTGCTCTCATATATCTTTATAATGCTCACGAATGTTGGCATCGCTGTTGTTATTTTCGTGGACAAGAGCCTTCACCAGCCCATGTATCTCCTGTTCTGCAACCTGCCGTTAAATGACGTACTTGGTAATTCTCTCCTGTTGCCTCGTTTGCTTTTGGACATGTTGAGGCCTCGCTCTGAGCGCTTCATCAGTTATTACGAATGTGTGGTCCAAGCTTTCACCACTAACATGTCCGGTACCACTGCTCACACTGTGCTGATGATTATGGCCTTTGACAGATACGTGGCCATCTGTTATCCTTTGCGATACAATACGATAATGACAAACAAAATGGTGATGAAGCTGACGGCGTCTGCCTGGGGAGTTGCTCTGGTTTTGGTCGGGATTCTACTCGGTCTGACCATCCGCCTGAACCGATGTAGGACTCTGATCACAAATCCCTTTTGTGACAACGCCTCACTGTTTAAGCTGTCCTGCGAAAGTGTGTTGATTAATAATATCTACGGCCTCACCTTTACCGTAGTTCTGTTCACAGGTTCTATAGGCAGCATGGTTATCACCTATACAAAGATCACAGTAGTGTGTCTCACTAGTAACAGCAAGACTCTGAACAGTAAAGCCCTGAAGACCTGCAGCACTCACCTGGTGGTGTACCTGATTATGTCGATCAGTGGAATGTGTATTATTGTTCTTCATCGCTTCCCCCAGTACTCAGACTACAGGAAACTTTCTGCCATCTTGTTTCTTGTCATCCCTGGTAGTCTTAACCCCATCATCTACGGCATGCAGTCTGCCGAAATCGGAAAATCATTGTCTAAATTGTTCCAATCCAAACGGGTTGTGCCGTGATCAAAGTTGTTGAGGTTTAAATTTGATGACCAAAGTTTTACAATATCAAATACAACCTAAACTTCTTTATTGTGTTGCGTTTTGAGGTTAATACAGTTTAATGTATATGTTAACAAGTGATTAAATGAAATTCCCTTATTCCCCATAACCCACATCATCTTGTCTTTGTACACTAGGGTCCTGTTCTGAGTTCATTAGAGCTGAAACTATTGATCTAAAATACGTTATTCATAGTACGAGATGTGTATGTATAAATATTATATTGTATATCTTAATGTAAAAATATATATATTCATATATATATATATATATACCTGTGACCCCCAATAAAAGGCTATTAAGGTTATTCATAGTATGAGATGTGAATAGTTCCGATCCAAATGCGCTATGCCATGTGTTTACGTCCCTAAATTGTCTAGGGGTTGGGGACGCAAACAATGTCAAAATAATAAACCCAGGGGATCTGGACAAAAGGTAAATGGTTATTTAACAAAAACTCAACACAACAGAACGTAAAATAATCTTCAAAAGGAAGACGACATTGGCCTCTTTTTCCACTGGCTGGAACCTGGGTTCTAACTGCAGCAGCAGCAGCACCCGACACGTCACTCTGTCACTCTCTGGCCTCCACTAGCTCCGTCCCCGATATGGCTCGGCACAGCCATTGTACCGTCTTTGCTGATGAGCTGATCAGCATCAGCTGCAGGAGTGGCCTCACCAGCGCGTCTGAGGAACAAACACACACACACACACACACACACACACACACACACACACACACACACACACAGAAAAACAGTATTCCTGATAGCTGTAATCACTTCATGTCTTTCACAATAGTGGAGAAAGTATTTTTAATTATATAATTGTGTAAATTATATATTAATCTGTGCCTCATTGGGCAGTCAAATAAAGCCAGATTAATGGTTCAATTAAATTCTAAAGTTCTTTATTCTATAATAAAAAAAACAATCTCAGTGTAGCAGTGTGAATCACAAACCGTCACGGTGTGACTAAATAAACATTTAAAATATAGTAGTCTGTGTGTAATGAATGAATAGAATAGACAAGGCTCACATTTTGAATGGAATTAGTGAGATAAATCAACTTTTTGATGATATTCCAATGATATGACCAGCACCTGTACAATGATATGACCGGGGACAAAAGACACACAGACGGTGCAAGTGATTGGAGACAGCAGGAAACAATCAGGGACACGGCAGACAATAAAGGGGATGACAGGACAAGGCAGGAAGTGAAGTTAGCACGGGAACACAAGCGGCAAAAAACTACAAAGTAAAGCAGGAAATAAACCCAAACCGTGACAACATGTACTGGTATATTTTTCCTTTGCAGGCTCAGCCTCAACCTCCACTTATGTAAAGCGTGCTTTGTCACTGTACTGTCGAAACAGAAAGGTTCAAAAGCATCTTTGTAGAATTGTCTTGTTCTTGACAGAGCCGAGAGAGTTGGTGTAAAGAGAGAAGAGGAGGGGACCCAGGACAGAACCCTGAGGAACTCCCGTAGTAAGAGGACAAGGTTCCGACAGAGAGAACTGACACTACAAACGGCAAAAGCTAAGGCAAACTAGCAATCACGTTAGCTTAAAACACACTATAAACGGCAAAAGCTAAGGCAGACTAATCGAGTTAAACTTAAAATAATGAATAATTTAATTTGCACTCTCCAGCTGTTGTACCTCGTTTTCGGAGTACTCACCTGAGCCCGTATCGGATCATGCTCATGTAGAGGTTGATCCGCCTCACCCACTACTGTTTCCTCCAGTACAGAAAGATTTCAGGCATCCTTTACAGATCCTATCCAGATTTTAAAGAGGAGAGTAGAAGTAAAAGGGTTCCAAAGTACTACAAGAACATTGAAGAAACCGTTCCTCAGAAGTTAACTACAACCGCAAAGCTTTTACACTTTTGTTTTGTCCACATTTGTTTGGAGCGATCAGCGTTGCAAACAAAAATATCATGATTGAAGGAGCTTTGAATGTTAAATAAATGCTCCTCAACACTCTTAACTTTTCTAGGTTTTATATTTAAAACCTATATCTATGTTCATGATCCTGCTGTTTGGAAAAAAAGAAAAAACACATAATCCTACAGTAGATTCACATACACTTGGTATAAGATTCTCTCCTTTTATATATGATATAAAACTGCATTCTGATGTATTTATTTCTTTTTGCTCTTTTTCGGTATCACTTTACTTTAAAACTTCCATTGGGGTGTTTTTACGTTTTAATCGCAATTTTTCAATGCGATGGAGTCTGTGCTGGAGCAATTTCGGATTTACAGTCATTGATTACTGGACAGTTACCTCAAATTCAAGTTCTGTCTCTATCAAGAGAACAATTAACTTCATAAACTATAAGTGATCTTTGACTTTAGGCCACTGGATATGAAATGATGCTTTGTGTGGTCCAGGCCAGCAGGCCTCGCTATGCTGATTAACCTTATGCTATTATGACCTCACCAGTGTTTGTTTGTTGTTGTTGTTGTTACAGTGAAAGTTTCTTAATTGGTACCATAAGGGAGGCTTCGGCAAACCCCACGACGCCAGACGAACTCAATCAACAAGCTGCTCCATGGCTCCACAGGGGGTCAGGCATTTAAACATTAACAGTTGAAAGAGCAAACAATTTTTCTGTTGTGACTTTTTTCAACCGCAGATTTATGCTTCAAAGTATTATTATTATTATGAAATATTATTTTTAAACTAACCTGTAGCATTATATTTTATTCCTTGCACTATATTGTCTAGTTGTCCATTGTCGTCTGTTGTCATGCACCAAGCGCCAAATCAAATTCCTTGCATGTCCGACATATTATGGCAATAAATGTTTCTGAGCTGAGATTCCTGAGTTGTATTAACAACTTCAAACATTTGGTGATTATCAACTAAAATGGCAATTATTCTGCCGTTTGGATAACGGATCAGTATATACATAAAAGTCTTGCATCAGATGCTCTTGGTCTCCAGTTTGTTGGGTCAGATTTTGTGACGCCATGATTGTCCTATCTGAATGAATACTGTCAACTGTGGCAGTAGCAATGCAGCATTTAGAAAATGTACTCTTGTACTCTTGATACTCAACTACTTTTAAAAACAAGTACTTAAGTACTTTTACTTAAGTAGACATGTGACTGTCTGACTTAGTACAACAGTAAAATTTAGCAAAGGCTATCTGTACTTTTACTCAAGTAATGAATCAGTGTACTCGGTCCGCCTCTGGTCACCGGTATGCAAGAATACCCAAATACTACAATATGACATTGTCTCCCCTTTTATATGTCTTTGTTAAGGATTTAAGTAGAAATGCACATTTACTGGTCGTAATTATAATACATGTAGAGAAATGTTTACTGTTAGAATTGTAGATGTGTGATGTTAGAGAGTAGTTATTACATTAGTATGTGAGATGAAGTGAATGCAAAATCTATCAAACACAATGTATAGTCATGTATGCCTTAATTTCTGAACACATTAACATCCTGTCACAATGTAATGTTATAACATGGGGATGGATGCCAAATGCCGTCCTTTATGGATTTTTCCCAACTTTCTCCCCAACGAGGGTTTATTGGGAGTTTTTTCCCCTGTCGGGAATTAGAAGATCAACTGAATGCAAGACAGCCGAGTGAGGCAAATGTCTTGAGTGTTGCACCATATGAACTGTGTTACATTTTGTGATGAACTGTGATCTAATATGTTGTGTTGTAATTGAAGTGTACCAGTCGTAAAATGAAGACAAACTATGTATGCTATGTTACATTCACTCTTTGAGGCATAAAGCCAAAATGTGCATTGAATGTATTGGAATGTGAGGGAATGCTTAGACAGAGAGGTTTCAGATTACAGCAGCAGATTCACACCTGGATGTGAAAGGGACAAACCAGGAGGAGACACTCTGAAGGAGAAGCCAATGACGTTCAATTCCAGGAAACACGCCCGGAGCTTTCAAAGGACCAAACCTGAAGAAGAACTGTTAGAATTTTCCAGCATGTCACTTTTGACTTGGTCCAAGAATTCATATTTCGCAAAATATTTCACTATTCATTTTATTTCACTTTGTAAATTATGTTCCTTATCACTTTGTTTAGGCATTAAATAGGTTTTGGTTTTTAAATACAAGCCAAGTGACTCTTTTGTTTCATCATAGTGTGATCTCCCTCAAGGGCCTTCGAACCCTTCACATCTTAAAACTTGTGCTTTTGCGTCCACATATCTGAAGGTGTGGGGCCAAGAGTCAAATTAACTAAGCCTCGTTTTACCTCACCGAAATGTAGAATAACTTACTAGCTTTTCAGGAAGGCTGTAGGATCTACTTATTAGGAAACCTATGGGTGGTATTAACACTATTCTAGGCGTTAGGCATTCAGAGTGTGACGGACAACTGAAACTCTCTCTCTCTGTAGACCAGACTTCCGTCTTTACTTTTCTGCTTCCAGGAAGAACAGCGAAAAAACACCACGTGGATTGTTAAACCCACCGTTTTTTTAACTTTCAAAATGACCATTATCTTTCTGTGTTTACAAATGTAAACGCCAACAGCTCTTAATTTAGTGAAGACAGAATTAAGATTTGTTTCGAGTTTGGGACTCCGGACCTGAGGGTATTAGACCTTCTAACTATTAGCCTGTTTGTATCTCCTGGTTACTACCTCGGGTCTCCCAATGTGGATCCCAGTAGCCCTCGTTAGCACCTGACTCCCACAGGGCTAATTATCACTTACTAAGTGTTTTGTTATTGACTTTGTTAATGATCACATTAGTCTCAGAAACATTAGCGCTTATTACCGGCTGTGCCCCGACGGTGATGAAACCAGTGGACTGTCGGGTCGGAGTTCTCCCCTGAGCTGCTGCCATGCAATGTTCAAACAAACTTTCACCTGTCGCAGTGAACCGCTGAACTCTGTCGGATGGTTCTACTTGTTGGTCCTTTGGTTCTTTGGGATATTAAAGGGTTCTTAATTCATGTTTGAGTTATTGGATGGTATGAATTATTTACGGTCCGATATTGAAGTTTTAGATAACGATCGAAGACGCAGCCAGAAGAACCACTTTACTTCCTGTCTTTCTCCCTTCCTTCCTCCTCTTTCTCCACACCTGACTTTAGGTAACCTTCACCCCGACTGTCGCTCCATCCGATTCCATGTATCAAGCCAGCAGTGTTCCATATGTGTCTTTTGGTTTTTCTATTTTGTGTCTTTGTCAGCTAGCCTGATCCATGTCTTATGTGTTGAATCAGCTGCTACTCTGATCTAAAACAGACGTGTTTATGTTATTCCGTGTTCATCTGAATGTGATTGATTTGATTATTTATATAAAGTCCATTCACCTTGAGGCCGGATTGTGAACCACGTGTTGGATGAAGAAGCGCTGACATTGAGGACCGATGGGACACATGGTCCGTGTGTCACTGCGCTGATGATGCTTTACAGCCCAACCTGTAAATAAAGGCACTATTTGTGTTATAAGTGTGTGTTTGGCACTGAGACCTTGGCACACATCTGTAAGGAAGGATTCCCACATTTTCCGTAAAAGTGGGTGATTGTGTTTGATGTGCAGTAAAATGTGTATGAATGTATGAAGAGGGCAGTTTGTGCAGAGTCAGAACTCCTTCCATCACAGCCCCCCAGTGACAGACCATTATATTTGTATTTTATCTTGACCTGTTGCAGGGTCTTTTTTGTTCTGTATGAACATTACATTGTAAAGCTATTTAGAATCAGACACAGCTTCTAGAGATTTGTGCTTATGGTTGTAAAACATATTCTCACATTGTGAATAAGGGTTTTAAACAAGTCTTTAGGGTAAATTTCCAGAGGAGCATTAATTCCCTCTGCTCTCTTTTGTGGCAAAGTAGAATACATAATAATACATTTGATTTATTTAGTGCTCTACATGTTAGGATACTCAAAGACACATCAAAGCAGCACATCTAGCACATGATACAGCAATACAACCAACACATGCAACAGTCATATTAAAAGTAAGTAGACTGTCTCTGTTTAATTACAGCTGCCGTATTTCCTTTTTCTTTGCATATTAGATGCTTCATCTCCTCATAAGTTTCCATGATCATGAAACGTGCATCCGATTAAGATCACACTGAGTTTCCACATCCTGGATTCCTTTATTCTACTTTTGTGCAACCAACCCCTGAATGTTCCAGAGTAGGACGTTTAGTCTGCATGATTTTACAAAAAGTAACCAAAGCCAGCAGGATTTATTCATTATAAATTAGCATTACATGTAATAACGTCCTTAAAGTAGAAGTACTTGAGCCTGCTACTGATGTTCTTGTCTGATCAGCAGGTAGTACAGATTGAACTTTGGCTCTACCTGCTGGTCACATGACCACACTAATGATAATACCTTTAATATCATATAACCCTTTTCTAAATACTCCAAATCGCTTTACAAAGGGCAAAGAAAAACCAATGAGCAAACAGAACAAACAAACGTATCGTATCCGAGCCATTGGAGGTTCTGAACATATTGGAGTTTATTGAGGATTATTGTTATCAATGAAGTTGTTATTATTACAATCATTATTATTTTAAAAACTATCATCATTGCTATTATTGTTATTATTAAAGTAATCAAGAATATGATTGTTATTATCATTTTTATCTGTTAACATGAAGAATATAAGCTGTACATTCAGTGTGTATTTACCTTTTTGTTAGTGTTAAAATTACACAGATATCAAACATAAGGATTTGGATTTTATTGACAAACATTTCAGATCGATTAGGAGAAGAGATTTGGATCAGAAAGAGACGCCTACATTACCCACAATGCACCTGTAAAGTTTCCTACTCTATCCTACCCTTCAACACCCAGGGTTCATATTGCAGCTCCTCCTCCTCGAGGCACTGGGAGGTCTCACGAATACCAGCAGAGAGAACGAGAGCAGCCGAGTCGACCTGCAGCGCCTCTGGGAGCCTCAATCAACCACTTCAGACTGGGAGAACTGGGACCACTGAACTACTGGGTCTACTTGGTCTACTGGGCCCTTGGAGCCACTGGACGTGTGTTTATTGAGACTTCTGGGTCTCCTAGGACTAGAGGAATACTGGGTCATGTAATTGATACTGGTGCTTATGGCTCCACTGGGACTACTGGGCGGACTACTGGGCTGAAGTGGAAGCACCGGATTGATTGACGGCTTTGCTCTGATTCATTAATATTAATGAATGTGGCTGACTGAGACTTGCAGATACTTCAGTTCACAGAGTACCACCTTAATCACAGCTTTCAGGTATTTGTACCACAATCCTTTTCTCTTTACATTACAGAGACTAATAATAATCATATATACCCTTTGCTTCACTAAAGGAAGTACGAGTAGTCTATATCCTTCAGGCTCGGTTCTGGTCTTCGGTCTCCGTGTGGTTGAGGTTAAACAATGGGGGCCAAAGACCCAAACGTGAACTCTGACCCCGCGGTGTCGAATCCTCCTGCTCAACGCCGAAGTCCGTTCCACTCCGTCAAGGTTTGGTGATATTTAAAATGTGACTTTGTGTGTGAGGTTCAGGACTTGTTGTTGCTTTGAGAAGAAACTGGACTTCCTGGTATTGTTCTCTAACGGTCACATAGGTCACACCACAATGTAGTGACTTCATCTGGCCGTTAGTCTGTCATCATGTTGGGATCATTGATCACATAAGCCCCCCCTCACCCCACTCCTCCTTCCTCCCCCAGTTCTTTGTGTTGTGCCACAGTCTTCTCCAGCTGGCTCAGCTCCTGGTGTCTGGTTACATGAAGAGTTCCATCTCCACCATCGAGAGACGTTACGGGTTCTCCAGCCAGAAGTCGGGTCTCCTGGCTGCTTTCAACGAGGTCAGAACCTCTTGAGTCCAAAATCTCATGTCTCCTCAATCCTCATGTCCAACACATTTCTCCCACACTCCTCCGCTCTCGTCACTGGTCACCAGTAACTGCCTGCGTCCAGTTCAGAGCACTGGTGCTCACGTAGCGCGCTGTGAACGGACGGCCTCCGGACGCTTTGAGTTTGTTTCCTTATGGTTGAAATGCATGTGATGTAACATGTCCTCATGTCTTCACAGGTGGGGAACACGGTTCTCATTGTGTTTGTGAGTTTCTTGGGAAGTCGAGTCCACCGGCCGAGGTTCATCGGAGGCGGAGCTCTGCTGGCCTGCCTCGCCTCGCTGCTGATGGCGCTGCCACACTTCCTGGGCGGAGCCTACGACTATACTGACCGCATCAGCAGTGAGTCCACACACACACACACACACACTCATGGTCCCCACAGAGCACTTCTGAGTAGTTTGACTCGTTCTCTTCCCTGCAGCCTCTGGAGAGAACAGCTCCGCTCTCTGCCAATCGGAGAGCTCCGTTTCCGCCTCCTCCTCCAATCAGAGCTGCAGCCGGCAGGAGGGCCACGCCCAGCTGGGGGTGTACCCTCTGCTGCTCCTGGGTCAGCTGCTGCTGGGCATCGCCTCCGTGCCCATCCAGCCCTTCGGCATCTCCTTCATCGATGACCATGCCAGCAGGAGGAACTCGCCGCTCTACCTCGGTGGGTCCACGCGGCCTCCGGGTCACATGTCAACAACCATTCCAAGTTTAAAAAACACACCTTTAGTGTTGTTTCTGGGGATCGGGCCTAAAGTGGGTCATGTGATGAAACATGTGACGATGCTCATGTTGAAAAGTTCACAGGTTGGTGCTGGTTCGACACCAGTTGACTGTCGGACCTCCGTGTGTGCGTGTGAAGGCGTGACGTAGTAAACAGCTGGTCCTCCACCTCTCTGTGGTCTGCAGGCATCCTCCTGGCCGTGACCTCCATCGGTCCGGCCTTGGGCTTCATCACGGGCTCCCTCATGCTGCGCTTCTACGTCGACTTTGACAGGTTGTCTGCAGGTGAGCAGGAAACGGAGTGTACCTGAACATGAGCTCCAGGACGCTGTCACGCCTCTCGGATTAATGGAGCTTGACTTCCTTTGGAGCCTTGTTTCCTTTACCATGTGGGAAGTGTGAATGGATTGTGTGGGTCAGCATGTGTGTTTGTGTGTGTAGCTTTTTCTATGTGCTCATGCATGCGTGTTTAATATGTATCATTAGCATTAAAGGAACAGGCTCCTCCCTCTGGAGGGCTGTGTTAGACTCGGTAAGAAGGGGGCTGTTTTAATTGATCTTTGTGGTACTTTGACCAAAGTATGTTACAGACATTTCCTTTCATTCACACGATGGCTCCTTTAACCTGTTAAACAGTTAAAACAAGTTGAGTCAAGGTTCTGCTGCTGTGTCTTACATGTGAAAGGTCGACAGATCAGGTTAGAAACGCAACACAAAGAGGAAATCATACCTGGAACACCTTAAGGAACCAAACCAGATTAACCTCAGTCACACCTGTCGAGGTGCGGCAGTGGTTGACCCAACGTACCTTTAAGGATTTATTAATGTCACACAAAAGAAAGTCAAAGGATATCTCCCTGAGGAGGTGGTAGACACCAAATACTGAGCTAAAAGAAAGGAAATACATTTATTTGATCACAAACACAAACACTCTGAACGACTCATCGTGTTGATCTGTAAGTGCTGGATGTGCAAATAATAACAGCTTTCTGAGGGTTTCCATGGAATTTGGAGCACAAACTCAAACTCATGCCTTTAAAATAAAAAATCCAAAACTCAAAAAAAAAGTATAAAAGTCACCTTAGTAACACAGGAGTAATATAATGCCAACGTGTCATCGCTGTCTCTTCTGTATCTTCCAGCCCAGATCGAGTTAAACCACCAGGACCTCCGCTGGGTGGGAGCCTGGTGGCTCGGCTTCCTGGTGGCGTCCAGCCTCCTCTTCCTCGCCGCGCTGCCGTACTTCTTCTTCCCCAGCAGAATGCCCAAAGAGGTGAGAGCAGGTCGGTCTCCACTGGTCCACAAACCTCCAGAAGAAGCCTAACGTTCTGCTGACTCTGGGGGGGGAGGGTGGAGATGTTTGTTCCAACATAGAAAGGAATGCTGATGGAAAGTGTGATTAAATGTAGTATCTGGTCTGATAGCTTATGAGTTACTGCTGTGAATATATGCTCCCAAACCAAACACGTTCTGACAGGAATCGGTTTTAGTTTATCTTTTGAGTTCAACGCTGCACATATTTTACAAGTTAAACAATGTGATTGTGCAACAGCTTCCTTGTAAACGACTCCCTGGAAGACAGTTGTACTTTCACTTGCAAGCACATATTTCGTCCCACAGGAAGGACGTTGAACTGACCTCAGATTCACAAACACTGACTTGTTCAGAGTGGAGGTTGGTCTCACTAATGGGACGCTGCAGACTCTCACGTTGTTCTTACACAACAACAAGTGGGAGAAAAGAGCTGCGCGCGTTTGGGAGACGCAGAGTTCAAAATCCAAAACTAGAATGCAGGACAGGACAGGACAGGACAGGACATGACAGGACATGGACCGGTGACGGTGACAACCGACAAGGACACGACAAGGGACGACAGACTCACAGGGCTTAACACACAGACGGGGGTGCAGATGATTGGACAGAGCTGGAAACAATCAGACAGGACAGACAATCACAGGAGGACAGACATTCAGCTGTCTTCTGAGATGAAGAAAGGGAAATATACAAAGTGTTTCTGAGAGGAATAAGCCTGTGTTTGTCATTACAGTATTACAGGCTCAGCCGGACGAGCCTGATCTTTAGTCCTTGTAAGGATGGTTGGTACCCTGACAGACCACGTAGGACCCACATGTCCCTCAGAGGACACTCGGCTGCAGACCAGCGTGTGACGTTCTGCTTCCACATTTGTTCCAGGGCGACGACGACGTCGTGGAGTCTGGACCCGGCTGCAAGCAGCAGCAGACGAACGCGCTCCAGGAAATGTCCCTCCTTCAGTTCCTCAAAAGTAAGTCTTCTTTTTCCTCCTCTGTCTCCTCTCTGGTGAGGACGCAGCCCAGGCTACTGAAGGTCACTGGGACCTCAGCGGCTTTGTCTTCTTTGGAATATTAAAAGGTCCTTACTTCACTTCGTAATTAGATCATAAAAGCGGATGTGATCTGGATGTGGAATAATTAGCTGCACGCTAATATACACCTTCAAAATATTTATTCACATGTGTATCAAAGGTCATTAATGGCCGACTTTTTTGTGGTTCATGAACAACATTTTTTTTCTATATGTGCTTCAAAGAACACTTTTTGAAAGGTTTTTTGTTGGTTAAAGAACCGCTTAAGGAACCCTGGTCTGAAACGTCCTGTGGGGAACCATAAATAACTTTTCACTTGAATTCTTTTCAGTTCCTTCTTTTATTCTTGCGTGTCTGCCGTGCGTCAGGTTTTCCCCGCATCGCCCTGCGGACCCTGCGCAGCCCCGTCTACCTGCTGGTGGTCCTGGCGCAGGTCAACCTGGCCGCGCTGCTCTCCGGCCTCGCCACCTTCATGGCAAAGTTCCTGGAGCGGCAGTTCAGCCAGACGGTGTCCAGCTCCACCATGATGATCGGTGAGCTTCTCAGTTCGTAACGTCGGTCACAGCGACCACAGCGCCGTCACGCGGGTCCGTTTCCTCCCCAAGGAGGCGTCTGCATCCCGCTGGCCGTGCTCGGCACCGTCCTGGGCGGCGTTCTGATGCGGCGGATGAATCTTTCGGTCAGAGGTGCCAGCAGGTTGTGCACCGTTGCGATCCTGCTCTGCGTGTTCTCCTCCACGCCACTGCTGTTCATGGGATGCCCCACCCAGAAGATCGCCGGGGTCTTTCCTCCCAGGTGGATACACGATCGCTTTACCTTCACTAAGTGACCGGCAGGGAGGCCATTGCACCGCTGAACGGACGATGTGTGTGTGTGTGTGCGTGTTTCCTGCAGTGATGTGTTGTCGTGCAGCTCTGCCTGTCGGTGTCCTCAGGAGGCCTTTAACCCGGTCTGTGGTTCTGACGGTGTGGAGTTCAGGTCTCCCTGCCACGCCGGCTGTATCGCCATGGAAACAGATCCTAACAACAAAGCCACGGTAAGAACCCTTCCATCACTTCCCCGTCACACTCAAGCATCCTTGATGCATCCACTGAGCGAGAAGATTGCACTTTTAGTTTAATTTCCAGATGTTTGTGTGAGTGATTTAACACCTCACAGATGTTGTTGGAACAGAGCAGAGCTGCATTAGATGTGGTTGTACTTTCACTCTCTTCCTCTCCATGTAGCAACATGTGGCGTTCTGAGGAACAGGAATCCCAGAAGGAGGGTTGAAGTGACTAATTCCTGCCTTTAGAAGCAGTGAAGCGCAGTGAGACAGTGTTTTTTTTCCTGCAGGCAAAGAACTAGAACTAGACAAACTTCTGGGTTTCTATAAGGTCTATGACTCTACTTCTGTGCGGTGACCAGCAGGGGGCGACTCCTCTGCTCCCATAGACGTCTATGAGGAAATTATTTATTCCCTCAGTAAACATTGTGAACATGAGTTTATGGTCTCAGTCTTCTTTAATGCAGCATGATGTTCACTTAGTGAATGTCTGCATCGTGTGCGTGTCCCTGCAGAACTTCTCCGGGTGCGGGTGCGTGGGCGGTGACGGCGCGGCCGCCTCGGGGACCTGTGGGGGGGGCTGCTCCGGCCTGCTGGTGCCCTTCGTCGCTCTGCTGGGGGTCACCAGCTTCGTAGCCTCCTTCTCCCAGACGCCCTCCTTCATGATGATCCTCAGGTGAGATGGTCAAATACTTAGTTATGTTTCATAAAGAAATCAAATCATGACGTTGATGACATGAAAAACAGACACCGTAATGTTAATTTATTTTTGCAATGATTGTTCAACTCTGCGAGTGAAAAAGAAACTCAGCCAGTAAAAGTCAGAAACATCTGCAGGAAAACAAAGAGAACTGTTATTTTGTTCCTTTTGCTCATTTGTTCCCGTTGACTCTCACACACTGTGAGCTGGAGGAGAATGACAACTTGTACAACACAAGTTATTAAAAGAGGCGTCTGAGGACATCTGCTAATAATAAACACTTATATGAATAATCAACAGAAATCAATCAATTGTCGATATCAAATAAAAAAATATATATATATCAGATATGCGATGTGGGGATGGTTATCCGTGAAACTTCTCATGACATGAACGTGATTTAGAATGCAAGTAGCCCAAAGGAACTGCAGTATATAGAACCCCAGAAAAGCTGATGGTTCAGCAGGACGTAGAAATCAAACAAACTGTTTGTGAGCCCTTCTTTATTTTAACATCATAAAAACGTTGCAGGACGGTGCCGGCGGAGGACAAGTCCTTTGCGGTGGGGGTTCAGTACATGCTGTTCAGAGTGCTCGGTGAGTCTGGGTTTCAAAGTCTTGGTATTATCTCATCTATGGAAATAAGCATCCATTAAAAGTGTGTATGTGTGTGTGTGCAGCCTTCATGCCCGGTCCGGTGTTGTATGGCAGCATCATCGACACCACCTGCATCCTGTGGGGCAAAAAGTGCGGCAGGAAGACTTCCTGTCAGTACTACGACCTGGACCGCTTCAGACAGCGGTGAGTCCGCCGATGTGGATTCAGCTTTGAACCACGAACGCCTCGTGACGTGTGGGATTGTTGTGCGCAGGTTCCTGGGCCTGCAGGTGGTCTTCGTCTGCGGTGGTCTGCTCTGCTTCCTGCTGACGGTGGTCTTCTTTCAGCGGAGGGCTGGACGCCGGGAACCACCGGCGGAGGGGAAAGCAGGCTACGGGCTGGTGAGCGCTTCGGCTAAAGGGAAAGAGCTCGAGGACCTGGAGACCTGAAGACAACGAGGACAACGTGTGCCGAGTCTTCCTCTCCTAAGGGACCGGGCTGTAACGTAGCGTTAGAGTTCCTCTAATGGCCACTACAATACTGGACGGATGAACGCTACTCACTTCACTGAGCCTCTGAATCTCCATTTAGCGCCACCTGCAGGTCAAAAAAAGGCCAAACTCTTTGGTTCAGGACCTGGACTTTGATGAGGCTTGGCAACGTTAGCATGCTAACGTTGTTGATTGTAACTGCTAAACATTGTCACGTTAGCATTGTAAAATACGCATTTAGCCTCAAGCGAATCTGGCGAAAGGTTCCTGTGTGGAACTCAAGATTTACTTCAATTTCAATCACATTTGTTTATTTCAGGTTGGATGAGTTTGCAGAAATAATTTGCCAGCATTGTAGAATGTTTTTTTTGTTTTTTTAAACCAAGGCTTTTACTGTGAAAATCACATATATTTTAAGCTATCAAAATGTATAAAAGCCATTTTAATCAGTCACGGGATGTTTTACCAGGTAGACCGTTTCTCTTCTGAGCACATGAACCTCTTTAGTTACTCCTGTCAAAGTATTGTAGTTGCTTTGTTTATGTCCTGTTTGTTCCTGTTCTTTGTTACTTCGATGCCACCATCATTGTTTTTGTAAATATTTGTGTCTCCATGAAATGTCATTATTTTATCAACAGCCTCCAAATAAATCTTTTTCACTTTGAGGCTGATTATTAAAACGTGTTTATTTCAGTCTCCTTATAGTTGTTCATTTTGAAATGTTTAAGTGGGAAAACTGGTTGAATAAAATGTGCTGTAAGCGTGAAGTGGTTCTGGTTCTGGTCTAGGAATGATGAGACTCTAAGGGACTTTTAATAACTAAACACATCATTGTGTCTCGAGCTCTTAACCCTGGTTCATTAATATTCATATGATTTCACAATGACTGACATTTACTCTCACAAAGAGCACAAAGTGTTGGTTTAGTTGATTTCCAGATGGTTCGTGTTAACAGAACTCAAACAAACATCTCACGCGTCCTCGAGTCCTCGAGACACAAACCAAAAGGCAAACTGGAGATCAGGTAGCAAACGAGGAGTTTTTGATGACTCACAACTTGACAGAGTTATACATCCCACAAACAACTGTGGAAAGTATTCCACTCATCACAGCGTCTCCATTGCTGTAACATTCTTTATAAATAACCCAGACAGGAAGCCGGAGTTTCAGTGAAACGGTTCCATCATCGTCTGGAACAACAGCAGAAGGGGAAGTGAGCTCCCTCGCAGGGGTCAGAGGTCGCAGAGGCCAGGAATGTTTTTGGAGTTGGGAGAAGAGGAAGAAACAACAGGGAGTACACAATGAAACATACAAATGAATAAATAAAAGATGGTGATTATCCTGCAGACTCTGAGACAATCCATCATGGATTGTAGTTACGTAACGTCGAGGTTAAAGTCTGTATGATATTGTGAAATGTTTACGCCTCCTTCTGCACTTTGAGCTTTGTAATCTTGTAATGAAAGCGGCTGTATGTTGTCTGAAGGAGTGTGCGACCCGCCCAGCAGAGAAGCTGGACGAGCACCTTCTGTGTGTCTCCACTGTGTGTCCTCCACGCAGACCTCACGGAAGCCTCCTGGTCTCGTGTGTCTCGGAGCTTTGTGTTTGAACTCCGTCGCCTACTTCTAACTATGATTTAATAAAGCACAACCAGGAGCACAACCAGGTGCTCCACTGACGGTCAGGAAAGTTGTCCAAGAGCCGAGGAGCACTCGCACAGAACTTCAGAAAGACCAGGAATTATCCGGTACAATTGTTTCAAAGAAGGCAATAAGTAATAAAAAGTAGCGTTTGTCTCCATCTTGTGAAAACTGAGTAGCATTAAATACAAGAACAAAAACATCTCATCTCAACGTTCACCTCCATGCCGTCAACCTCCTCCAACAGTACAAAGGTGCCCTCAACACCACTCGTTCCTCTTATTACATCATCAAATCTGGCTCCAACAACCCCAAAACGCTTCTCTCAAAGCCCATGGACAATGTCTCCCCCTCATTCAGCACCAGCTAATGCAATTGATTTCTATCACTCTTTAGTGAAAAATATTATTTTATATAGATATATGGCTGTCCCATCCCCATCCCCTCCCACTCCTATTCCCCCTGGCCCTCAACATGACTCTCCCCTACTTCCAAGTCACTCCCTCTCATGACCGACATCAATTCATTGCCATTAACAACTGTAAATACTCCACCTTCACAGTCACCCATGGAGTTCCCCAAGGTTCCATGCTTGGTCCCCCTCCTCTTTATCATTTACACCCTTCCCCTTGGACAAATCACTCAAACTTAAACTTAAAACCCAGTAGATAAAGTTTGATTCTTCCTGAAGACGTCTTTTGGCGTTCTTGAGCCAGCTGAAGTTCACCTCACGGCTCACATTCCAACTGGTCGGCTCATGTTTCTTTTCAGCGTTCCAGAAACCTCAGGAATCTCTGACTGTGGGAAATCATGACCACATGTGTCTGCCAGACAGACACAGAAACACGTATGTAAACGCACTGAAACGAACACACACACACACACGTTCACACCCGCACACAAAGATGATCTCCATATCTTGGTCATAATTCTTAATTGATCCAATCAGCTAAAAGTTAATTGTGCTCATTTTATGTTTTAGTTTTCTTTGTTTTGAGTTTATGGTACATTTGAGGCGACGCTTCGGGGGGGAAGACTCATTTCACATGTGGAGAAACGATCCAACTGAACCGAGTTGGGTTGCATCAAAGTGAATGGTCAAGAATTATGCTTTTTCAGTTATCATATTTGGGATCACTATGGATTAATACTTTGTATTATTTTAACTGTTTTTATTTACTTCAGGTGCATTTGTGAGCAAGAAAGCTTGTCTTTAAATTAAGGAAAAGTTTTACAAACTTCGGTGAAGGGTCGGCTCTAGCCCGTTGGTTGCCCGAGATTAGGTTTTGCAGTTGTTGAGCGGGCTGACGGGCTGACTGGGGGGGCCACGAGGGGTGGTAGCGGTTGGCGGACAATCCGTGTACCATTCGTTCATTCATTTTTAGAAATAAAACCAAAACTCAAAAAACTAATATTGACTTGTTTCCTCAATATTCGTTTCCAAAACCAAAAGGAAATAATGGATGCGAGGGGCCCCGTCCCTCCCCGGCTGGGAGAGAGGGCGCAGCAAATAGTCCACGTCCGCCGGAAGGGGCGAGGTGTGGGCGGGGGGGGGGCGCTGTAGAGCATGCGGCTTTCGCCGCGGAGGAAAGGCACCACGGCCAGGGCACAGGCCAGCACTGGAAGCGGGGTTTAGGGTTAAAATTGACCTCCAGAGTTGAGAGCCGAGCTTGAGGCAGCCCATGCCCGCCCATAACATAAGCTCACTGGGGTACTTTTTGGCGCCACAGAGGGCAAAGGAACCGTCATTTTTGAGGTTTAGTGACTTTTTCCCCACCGGGCCGAATGGAACAGAGCTGGGACAAGGGCTTCGGTGCGGCGTCTCCTCCGGATAAAGTGATCGATTTTCGGACACTTTGGCAACTTTGCAAGGGGTGGAGTTTTTTTTTTTTTTCTTGGACAATTTTGTCCCTGACCGATGTGCAATCATGACCCGCCATGACCCCAGCCCCCTCTTGGAGACCCACCAATGAATAAATAAATGAATATGCATTTGAAATACATGGTAAAATAAATAAATGAGGCAATAAATAGATAAATATTAAATCAATTTAATTACTTCATGGTACTTTTTTTTCATAAGTTTATCCGGGGGAGACGCCGCACCGAACCGGGCTTGGTACGAAACCCCGTGGCACGATGAAAGTGAGAGCCGGCCCGTCCCGGGGAGGCGGCGCGTGTGTGCACGCGATATAAAACATAAAAACTGGATGAAACGGGGTGAAAAGCTCGTTATCTGTTTTTTCATTTGAGCACACAATTGAAAATGGGAAAAACGAGTTGAATCCGTTATTTACTTTTGGTTTTGGAAACGAGTATTGAGGAAACAAGTCATTATTAGTTTTTTGAGTTTTGGTTTTATTTTGAAAAACGAATGAACGAATGGTACACGGATTAGCGGACCTCCGCATAAACTCTCCATATGCACCGCTCGAAGCGCGCCGGCGGCCGGCATTCAACACATTTGTCGCCCTAGGCAACCGCCTAGGTCGCCTATAGCAATCGCCGGCCCTGCTTCGGTGTTACCCAACAAAGCAGCAGTGTGTGGAAAAACAGAGTTCTTGTAGCCCCTGCTGGCGGCTGGGTGTATTACAAGAGACTTTTGTGTGTATTGTGTATTTTTTTGAAGTCAGAAAAGAAACAAACTGGGACTGAATGAAAAGGAGGGAAACAAGAGATGACAGTGTTTCAATTCACTATTGTTTTATTTCTACTGACACAAATTACCATATGGTGATTTTAGAAAAAATATGTTTGGCTTGCTCAGATTATTGTCTGTGTGTAAAAAGAAAAGATAAAAAGTCAAATATACTTGCATATATCTGCCACCGGAAATGCAAAGCAAACGCCTGAAATCCCTCCTAGACCTGCTAAGAGTGTGTGTGCGCTTGTACATGTAGCCTTGTGAGGACCACACTGTAGACCTTTTGAGGACCTTTTTGAAAAGTAAGGATATTTTGACCGGATCTCAATTCAAAGGGTTTTTTTGTGATGCGGTTAGGGTGATGTCCAAAAATGTGTTGTAGTTAAGAAAAGTATTTTTGAGTATACTTTTAGATAAACAATTTAAACCTTCAGAGTGAGGACTTTTTTGCCGGTACTCACTTCAAATGCCTGTTTGGGTGTTCAGACTTGGTTTTAATGTTTGAATTAGGTGTAATGAAGGGGTTCAGGGTTGGGGTTAGGCGTGTAGTTGCGGCGGGGCAGAAGGTGGTGAGTAGGGGGGTTGAGGGTCCTCACACACACAGAAGCACAGTATGCTTGTGTTATATGGTCAGGGCTTTGGGGTTGACCACCCTGCCAATGAAGAGCACGGCCCCCGACGCCTCATCCCGGATCAGGTAGAGGAAGGGCCGGTCCACCCGGTAGGACAGGGGAATTCCCGAGGCAGCACCGGGGTACTCGTTACCCTCGGGAGCCGTCTCCATAACAATCTTGTGATTGACGCTGCTGAGCTTGAGGCGCTGATTTGAGATCTTCTCCAGGTCCGTATTGGCTAGCCATTCAGAAAGACCTGCAAGAGGGGGCGGGGGGAGGGGGGGAGGGGCGCAAAGAGGGTTTAAACAATGATATCCATTTCCAGACCAATTACTTCCTGCCACTATCACAGTGAACAAGTGTTGCATGATATGTTTACCTATTTGCAGATGATATTTAGCTTTATTTTAACGCTGCAGCTGTTGGTTCTTACTGCAGACTTATCTCTTAAAAATACAATTTGTACAGTGTCCCAACTTTTTGGGAATCGGGTTTGTAGTTTTGCAATAAATAAAACAGTTTTTTGCTATTGTTGGGCTCTATTTTCAGCACCAACAACAAATGTACAACTCCCATTTGAATATATACCCAAACATAACACATTTGTGCAATGATGTGCTCCATTAGTTCTAGTTGAAAATCAAGGATCTCCTCATTGTTGGACTCACCCAGGTCGCCCAGCAGCGGCAGCAGGTCCGCCGAGTAGCTGAGCTTCAGCACAGGTAGGGAGAGGGACACTTGGGCGGGGTGCAGCGTCATGGAGAGGTCCTGGACGAACTCGGCAGTCAGACTCTCCTCCAGCATGGTCATGTTGGAGGTTACATCATCTGGCAGGAAGACGAACATGCTGACGCCGTCCTGCATCGGAATCTGAGCAATCTGGATGGAAAAATGGTTGAGGAGACTCTTCGGAAAGTTTTGTTTGAATCTATCTCACCACGTGGCCTCGCAGGTCAGAAGTGACTAAAACACACTCACCGTGCACCTCAAATCGGAGTCTATGCCAATCTTCACCGGGTAGTTGTCCTGTTGCATTATGGGAATGCGGACGGGTGTCCCGTCGTCCACCTGGAAGTTCTCCAGGGCTCCGCTCTGACCGAAGCGAGTCACCCACTTCCCTGCGTGCAGACAGGGAGCTGAAACCTGAGCACTCAAACGGCTCCCATCCAGCGAAGCTTCTCCTTGACGTTTTGATGTCCACCACACCAGGCGGGTATCTGACCTACCTTTGAAGTACGCGGCGCTCATGAGGTTCACTCCGGAGTTCGAGGGTAGCGGCTTTTGCAAGAAGCGCTGCACCTTCCCGCCGGTCTCCCGAGCCACCCAGTCGTTGATTTCCTTCACGTCTTTGTTCCCTCCCAGCAGCACCTTTGGACGGACTCCATACTGCTGCTCAACGAGCGAGAGGAAGTCCTGCTTCAGACGCCCTGGAGACAGACGGTCTGAAGCTCAGATCTTCACCATGTTACATTATAATCAAGAAGAAAATGTTGATTTTGCAGATATTGAAGTTTGTCCACCTATATGTGAACTCACGTCTTGCCATGTAGATGCGAGCGGCT